>JAHPZR010004266.1:0-20000 GCA_019787425.1 Platygyra sinensis
GTCGCGATGGTGGAGTAGAGCTGGGTCGATATGTGTTGGTTAGGTATAGTCGTTATGGTGGAGTCGAGTTGAGTCGAGTTGTGATGGGATAGTTGTGCTGGTAGAGTTAAGTTGAGTGGAGTTGTGTTGTGTCGGTGAAGATGGGTTGAGTATAGTTGCGATGTAGAGTATAGTTGTGTTGGTAGAGTTAAATTAAGTGGGAATGTGATAGTAGAGTGGAGTTGTGTTGGTGTTTTGGAGCTGTAATGGTAAGATATGAAGGTGATGGATAGAGGAAAGTGAGTAGAGAATTTGTAAGGTAGATAAGACGAAGAATGCGGTTTGCAGAAATGGACTTTGAACTATGCGTTTTTCCTTAGCAGGTCGAGTTAGTCGAGGGCAAAAAACTCGACTGGAAAGACATTATCCAATTTTGGGACACATTTGAAACTTTGGGCCAGTTATCATCCTTTTGAGACCAGTTATCGATCTCCACTGTGAAAACGGTCTGTCCGGCATCTTTCTATCAACGTATTACACAACTCTGTGGGCCTAGGTCTTAAGCTTTTAACCTATGCCAAAAATCATTCTCCATGACTTCTTTGACTGTTTATATTGGTGTGTAACATCTTGATTTGGGGGTGCCGAACTCTACACTAAATGACAAAATCAGTTTGCTCATATCGCAGTCATTCAAATATTTACTAAGTATACGTGCAGTGCACGTTAATGACTCGGTCAGGAAATGTAGAAGAGGGACAGGTATCTTACTTGTCATTTGTTACTCGCTCAGTAAGATTGCGTCTGAAAGCGGGATCACAAATTATTTCCCTATGTTTGTTATGCGCCAGTAATGACTTATCTCTTTGGTGTTTTGATCTTTGTAAAGTATTATTTTCAGGTTTCCTTCGATTAAATCATATAGTTAATGGATTACCATGACTGTGCTCCTTTTAAGCTTCTTGCTGTAACGGCGAGTATATTACTCGTCATTATATCTCTTCAGTACTCGCTTTCGCTTCGTTGACATTGCATGTTTTTGATTTGAGTTTACGATCGATCACTCTTGTCCATACACAACCCACGCTGTGGAAACCAATCAAGCATCAAATTCCCTTGGCAAGAAAACAATTGAGTCAATCGGTATCCGGCTCCGACGAAGGGCTAGCGCTCGAAACGTCAGCTTTCGAATCTCTTTACGGTGGCTAATTCACATTATCAACTCAGTTGATAAAACCAAATAAACCTGTAATACTCCCACCGACGCAGCACCATAGTTTCTTTAGAAACTTACCCCCTCTACTCGGTATCAGAATATTTCTGTCTCGTCGCACTTGCGCACTTTCAATGAAAAGCGCAGAGGATAAGACGCTGTTTCAACAGTCTTTTGAAAGGATTTATAGGGCTTTTTACGACTTTCAGTTTTTACGATAACAACTAATTAATATTCATGAGAAAAATTGGGACCTGAGAAAAAAGTCCGGATAATCGAATAGTCCGGATAATCGAGGTCCGGATAATCGAGGTTCGACGATACAGACATTTACCCAGCCAAAAACATCGACCCAAGGGATTGTCAATAACGCAGAACGTTGAAAGTTAAGCTATTGTTCTCTTTAGCAGCGGAAGTATATTTTTCTGATGAGACAGACTAAGTACCAGAATGGCAAATGGTCACCGGTCAAACCTAATTTGAAAACACTGCAATCACTGGTCATTTAGGATCTGTGTGTGAAGAAAACTGGGAAAGGGAAACCCCATGGTTATCTCGGCGTTACTTCATCTTGTTTTGGGAAGTTCAGTTTTCAAAATGTTTTCTGTCTTCCCTAATAAGTGTGGACGGTAGGCCAGCCGTAGAAAGAAAGCTGCGTTTTCATTTTTCTCTGCATGGCCTTGTATGAACAGGGCGGCACGGTTGCAACCATTAGAAGGGCATCCAGTTCTGATTGGGTAGCTACTGACGGTCAAAAGGCATTGCTGTTTTCATACTATTCCATGAACTTTCGCCAGGATTCAATCTATTTTTTCTCATCTTTGAAGCGTTGTCAATCGAAGGACTCTCGCGCTCTTGAAAGTCTTTAAGGACGCTGGTCTCTCGACTGAAGATTTTTACCCAACTCCAAAATTTTGCTACACTAGACTAAGAGGGTAACATGGCTCAGTTTCCAAGCCGATAATTCAAAGACAGGTGCATGGTTACGATGAGTCGATTTACAACACGACCTGCGAAGTGAAGAAATCGCATATCTCATTGTATGTTGGAATCAGGGTAATACATAATATACAGTAATATATGTGGGCGCTACACATATTTCTTAACAACTGTAAAGGAAAAAAATAGCTACTTGCACGTAGAAAATAATACCTTAGGAACTGCCTCTGTCAAGTTGAATCTGGCTACGATTACGAGCATCCTTTGCCGTTAGCGACGTTCATGTCGCTTTATAAACACGCTATTAGTTATGACATGTAGGACTTCCACTTAAAACTTTCTCACTTTTTCAAGGTTGTTTAATTGGCTGAAAATCCCCTTAAAGAGTTAATAAAGTACCAAGGGCTAAAAGCAGCATCCTTGTTGAGTTGCATGAAGTCGCGGGAAATTAAAAATTAAAAATGCAAATATAAGCTTACTGACCAACGTTTTGCATATTCATTTTCTGGTGTCACCTTACCAAAATGGAAGATTTCAGTGGGTCATTTTTCGGATTAAATAGCCGCTTTTGAGTACTGATGTTGAAGCGAGAAAGATTTCTCTTATATCAATCAAGTTCTTGTTATTCAGTAGTCCAACCTCCCGGATGAAACATTCTTGGAACACGTTAAGACTTGCTTAGCACCCGCATGGACCAAGATTAGCGACTACACGTTTTCAGGATATATATCAAACTTCTGCAAGTAAATAGTCGTTAGTTAGTGTGCTGTTTAATTTAAGCGTATGTTGCTCATTTGGTACTAGAGAAAACGACTTTCTTCTACACCAGAATTTAGGGGGACTGTGTCCAATCCTTAAACCTTTAATATAGCATCCCAACAATTAGCACTGGTTATTGAATGAGGCTGAGTAGGATTTGAAGAATTCTGCAGATCAAGGAGAGTGTTATCCACAGAGGCCGGAGGCTGAGATGGATAACACCCTCCGAGATCTGCAGAATTCTTCATATCCTACGAAAGCCGAATTCAATAATTGCTTTGTTATTCATTCAAAATATTTCCCCGTTCTTAAAGGAGTTTCGCCATTTCGCTCTTTGTTTTTCTGCTCACCAAAAATAACACAATCTCGTCCCAGTTTCTCGGTCAACGGTTCAATAATCTGCAGCGGGCTGCACTTTTGACGTCACTGATTCAATATGGCGAAGATTCTTTCCAAATTTGATGAACAGCAGCTGGTTATGGTGAATTATGCGTGTGGTTTTAAGCAATCAAAAACTGGGAAATTCAAGAAATTCAAAATGCACTGGTTTCCAAACGAAGGACGCTATTGAGGTGGAAAGTTGTAAACAGACATAAATTTAGTACCTCTTATGCCTGACGAGGATCTTTGATGATGAAGGCACGAACTCACTCTAGGGGCAATGACCGAGTGACACTGGGCCGGATACAACTATCAAAATGGCGGTCAGAAGTTGGATGAAAACGAGCGAAATATAATCGCCATTTTCTCCGGTAAATATAAAACTTTCAGGAAGTCACCTGATTAGGAATTGAAACCAGAGGTAAGCCTAAGAACGTCTGCGTGGGAGGCTAAAGGGGAAAAGGCAGTAAATCACGCTCGTGACATGGAAGTAGAATGGAAGAGTGAGATAAGCTTATTGAAATGTGAAAACAGCCAGCTTATACCACAATTCTTTGGAAAATTTTAGTAAATGTTTCCCTCTTACATAGATGTAGAATTATCGTAGTGAAGCTTATGTGGTGTCAATAACTACAACCAAAAACGGCTATTGTTCTGTTGGCATTGTGTAGCTAGGTTCTAACTTTATGTTGTCCTAAAGGACCTAAAGTGGCAACATACATGTAAATCCCTCTTACAAGTTACATATTGGATTCATTCTAGTAAAATATAACAATAGAGTTTATGTTCACGGGCATGAATATGTTTTGGGCCTGACTCAGACTCAGAAGGGCCCAAAACATATTCATGCCCAAGAACATAAACTCTATTGCTATTATATCACTTTGGAGGGCATTGAGAAAGTAAAGACTGAAAAAATGACAACAAAACAGTCTGAACAATTACACGATCGAGCATTTACAAGTTGAATGGCTTTTATTTTTCCCTCAATGAAAATGCACAATAGCTGGCTGGAAATTATGAAATCTTGCTATTTGAGTTTTCAAAAATAGACAACATGAAGGGAAAGTTCAACAAAGCTTATTTGCAAGTGTCGAACTGACAGTTTGGCATAATTGGTTGAACAGGATGTATTTGGCTTGAGGCCGCAAAACTTACATGGAGAGTATCCACAGACGAACCAGGTAACCCATACGTTCTCACATCAGTGTGATCTTGATCTTTCTGCTCAGAACCACCTTGATTGTTCTTGGTTAGTTCTGTATGCTTTATAGTAACATACTCTAAATGTCTTGATCGTCGTGCTTGAACTTGATCAAGTTCTCTGTAAGTTCGTACCAACCTTCCCTTCCTCTTCGGCCCAAAAAATAACAAAGGTTGAACCACACAAATTCTTGGAGCTTGTCTGGACAACCATTTAAAAAATATATGTTCAATTTCTTCATATCTCCAACTTCAATTGGATTCTTGTGTTGTGGTTTAGGGTTCCCACGCTTGTAATATGAGGTACAAACAACTTCAAACATCTTTAATATTCGCTTGTGTAAACTCGACATCTTTCAGGATGTTTATCGATCTTGAAATAGGTTGTCTCGTAGTTGCATGGTGAATAGCAGCTTGTATACCAGTCAAGGCACTTGGCTTGAGATTTGTTTTCTTGTTTGTTTTCACCTCAGCAAAAATTTTTCCCAGAATTCTGTTAATTCAGCCAGGCTCACAGTGTGAAGATCACAGCTTATTTTTCGCTTATCTAGCCACTGAGTAAACTTCTTCAAACCGCAAGTGGTCTGTTTTTGGTGTTAACTGGTACAGAATCAGCCTCTAACTTTTGTAGACCTTCTTCCTCTAGTTGAGAAGACTGAGAATTTAGATTTTCTTTGTTGTTTACTGTGTCTACAGCCATGACTTGGGCATGAAAATGGCACCATCTATTTCTTTCACCAACGCTGCAGGAAAACATGAACATTTTAATGGCTAGTCAATTTTGATTGGCTGCTTATATCGTACGACTGTTTGATTCTCACTTTTCATTGGTTTATTTCAGTGAGCTAAAATACATTTTAGCCTGCCAAATTTTCCATTTTAGCCTGCAGAATGCACCATAATGCCTGACAAAGTAATAATAATTAACAATTATTCTTTGAAATCGAGGTGAATAGTGGAAGTGATCTCAACAACATTTTCAGAAGGCAACCATTAAAAATCGATTAATGTCACAGTTCCTTCGGGTATTATAGTAACAATAGCGACTACAATAACAAGACAACAAAAGACAATGTTTGGCGTAATGGGGGGAACACCACTCCGCAATCGGCGTGACAGACGACTTCATAGCGTGACTAAAGCCTAAACTTATCTCCCCAGCACTCTTAAAGACCCGTGCTGGATCGGACAAATTGTAGGCCGGTACAAAAGCAAATCAACGCGATCTAAAAGCCTAACTCTCCACGGCACTACGAGCTGAACCTCCGGCCAGCATCGTGCTACATAATGGAACGAGTGTAGGCAGTAAAAACAAGCTCAAGCCTCCTTATCTCCCCAGCACTACGAGCCGACTCCGCCGGCACGTGCTGGATCGGACAAGAATAAAGGCAGATAAAGAGCGTAACATAGCATAGCATGAAAAATCAAAGCTTGGGGAAGTCGCTGCGAGACTTAACCGAAAGCGATTACCGAGAGGTGAACCCAAATTTTATTAAATGCAACCACAACAACCTCCAAAGGGAGGGTAGGGTGGGAATAAAAATGTTTCTAACGTGAAGGTACTCCTTACAGTAGCTAAAAGAGCTTAGAGAATGACACTTTGGACTATGCCAGCACTTTATACAGAGACTGATGTCTAAAACTAAACCAATGGCGATGAATGTACCATCGAATACAAAAGCTTGTTCAATGCTTTAGCAAGACATGAATACGGCTAGTTGTTACTTTTAGCCATACAAAACTAATGATATATATGAAGCCGCCAGTATTGCAACATAGACACAGAAATGCCATTGTATTTACCAAAGTATGAATGCACATTCACCAGAGAGTATGAATGTACATTCAAGTCTCGTATTCGTTACGCAATGTAAACAAACTAACGTGACAGTAGAACTTAAGGATTAACATGTCACGCTCCATTAACTGCGTTTTACAATGCTGTTGTAAAACTCTATTTAATTGACCTCTCAATTCATGCGTGGAAAACGTGCAAGCGGTACAAAGCATGCGCAAATTCGCAAAACTATTTACAGTATCTTTGAACATGGAAAATCTATAGTTTATCTTTGAAAAAACCTCGTGACAGTCTAGAATAATGGTCCTTAAACACCGTTCAAATCAGTGTGAATCAAAAGTATGCTTTATTCAAAAGTATGCTTCATTTTTGTTTGGCGAACGCATTATTCACTCGGTAGGGGGTGAATAATGCTCATTAGCCAGAGATAGCGAACCAATCAGATTGCTTAAAACACCAAGATCACTGGCTCAGTGTGTATATACTAATAACATATATTCCATGCCTTTATCCAGTATTAAGCAGATACATAGTACCGGTATGTTTTATTGGAACTCAGAGTATCTGATCAGTTTTCCCATTGTTGTCTACTTAACAACAATTTGGACTGTAATTTCAAGGTTTCTTTGAACTGACAACTGGTCAGGGGCAAACCCCAAGCCAACTACATGTATTAAAGGCAAACCAGATGTAAGTATCTTAGTGTTGAAGCAAATCCACTGACAGATCTATGAAACAAAATAAGTACTGTACTTTTTCTTGAGAAAGGTCATTAAAACACAGGTTGAAATCATTTTCAAAGATTTAGCCGCTGCTGGGAATATCTATTGATATTTCTTACTTGACCACTGCCTAGCCAATCAGATTGTGTCTCTGCATATGTCATATGGAAATGGAAATGGAAGGAGAAGAACAGTTATGTAGAAATTGCAGTTGATCTGATTTAAACAACTCATCAAACACAACTTGATAACAAAATGTTGCAAACCTGGGCAGCAATTGAGCAGCCACTCGTTAGTTGATTTTCTACTCATTTAATGTTTCTTTAAACGAGGGTCCACAATAGGCTTCTCAAATCCTGCTTTCCCACCCATGTTTTCATGTTAATCCCACCATCCCGCCCTTTTTCACTTGGGAATCCTGATCCCACCCACTTTGCAAAGATGTTTTTGCGGTAATTATTAATTTGTTAAATAATCATTAACATAGAAACGTTACAAAAGTAAACATCACAGAAAAGATCATGAAAGGCCCACCTGTATGCAATGGGTAGCAGATAAGTAACCAGAAATTATTGTTGCGCTTCGTTCTTTAAATGTTTCATTATTTTTTTTAACGTATCAGTAAAAGAAAGAGATTGTTCACTCCCATATTCCTTGTCCTAGTGTTTTTGAAGATGTGTGTTACATTGTGCGTCTGACATTCGATCGGGTGCTAGCTCAATGGTCCCTAATCCTGTTCTGCTGTATCGTGGTTTTTCTTAAGATAGGAAGATTTGGTCTATATTATCTCCATCCATTGAGTTGTTTAAACATACATCGTCAAATTGGCGAAAACATTTTAAAAAATGTTAAGTGAGTATTTTAACAGAACATTAGCCTGGAATTGAACCGAACAGCACGGCCACAGAAAACTCGGGTGAGCTGAAAATATTCGACTCCCACCTAATGGTCTGTCAAAGCCCCATGTGGTTTGACATAGCAAGTCTCACGCACAGTCCATGTGCGAAGAATTTGAAACCGGATCTATAGATAATATTTCATTTTAAATTCATCTTTTCATTTAACGTGCTATGTAAACGAAAGGTATTTATAATATTATTGGTCACTTCTGTTAGCAAGACCACTTCAGGAAATTCCCGCTTCCCACCCCTTTTTTCACCTCAAATCCCGAATATCACCGCAGAAAAAAGCCAAATCCGCATCCCGCCAAACCTATTGGGGACCCTCTTAAACCCCTGATTCTGAGTGGACCAAGTGACTAAGTGTGTAAAGTATGGGGTTTGATATAATAGGGATCAATAAATTAGACATTTAGTATAGATTGGAGTCTGTTAGTTTATAAATGAAATGTTCTTGACCCATTCAACAGACCTTTGCCAAAGTTGTTGTAAGAAAAGATACTACCAACAGTATTTGTAATTCAATGACTTGATGTGTTTCATGTACCATTACTGTTAGTGATGAATTGTATAACAATTCTGAACTGTAAATGATTCGGCATTAAGTAAAGTAAGGGTGTTTTATCAATCATACAGCTATTTCTACAGCTTGTAGTTTGTAAGCGTAGGGTAAATGAACTGCCATAACTAGTTTGTAAAGCTTATGTCTTTAAGGCATTATGTTAGCCTTTCATCACAGCTCTGACAAAGGGCCAACACTTACATGTGAAACATCAGTCTTTCACTCTTACTATGGTAGTGAAGTTATCTATATCAACTCCACTTAGTAAACACATGCAGCTCATGACATATTGTAAGTCATGCTTCTCTTGCCTGCCAATGCAACCCAATAGTTTTTGCATAAATAATGACTTTGTGGTATCAATCATAGTTTTCTTCTTGTTACATGCAGGTCCAACATATGATAGGCAGCCAAGTAACATCAAAAGTTAATGCTGGATACAGACTGAGGGAGAAGTCACAGCTACCTGACAAAGGGTGATCTCTTAGGTGGGACATTGCATAGATATAATAATCGTCCTATCGTTATATAATATATGGTGCTCCGCTTGGCAGCCCTTTGGGCCACCAGAGCTTTGCTAAATTATACAGTATTGGCTTACATCATAGATACACAATGTGTTCAGTGAGCTACATATAACTCTTGATGTTTTCATGCACTGTGGACCTAGACTTGCAACAGGAGTAATCAAAAAATGCTCTGCTAGGAGATGTATTAATCTTGGTTGTTTTGCTGTACATGTACAAATTATCACCAAATTCTCAGAAACAACATTAATTTTTTTCTTTTGTTCATAGAAATGTATCCTTGGATGATTTTAGATATGCATAACTTTCAGTGGTTTCAAAATAAGCCGGCGACCGCCGGAGTTCCGCTGGCTACTTGATTGTATGTCGCCGGCTACTCTGGTCGTAACAGTCTACTCGTGACAAACAATCTCGGCGTTGCTTCTTATCCGCAAATCTTTAAGACAGCATAGTAACTTCACACTCAGTTTTGTAGCAATAATACATACGCAAAAGGATGTAAGTGTTGTTCAAAAAAAACTCAAATCACAATTTACCTCTGAAATAGATATTAGAACGTTGAAAATGGCATTTCCGAACTTCCAGATTTCAAAATTTTCTGGGGGAGCATGCCCCCAGACCCCCCTAGATTCGAGGGGCCAGAGGCCCCTCGATTATCACACACGCCTACTTTTCCAGAGTTGGCCGCCTACTTCAAAACATTTTGAAACCCCTGAACTTTTACCTTCTCTCCCCTGTTCCCCCTTCTATAATTGTTTTTAAACAAGAAAAGGTGCAATGTACATGCACATTTGCATGTTCTCTTTTCCTCCTCTCTCTTTGCTTTTATGAGCTTCATTGAACCTACCGGTACATGTTCGGTGGATTTGGAAATTGTGCTGATTTCTATCTTTCATTTTATCATGCATTCATTCTGTTATTAATGACAACTGGTGTCTTTTATTTTTTGCTACATGTAGGTATGGAACAGACAAGCAGCAATGAAACCAATCGACATGCAGAGAGGAAATCACAGTCTGTGAGGAAATGGACTCCCATAAAGGGTTAGCCACACTGTACGTTACAGTTAACTTGAGCAATAGGCCTCTTGCACTAAGAGGTCACGTGACCAATGCCTCCCTTAAACAGTGAGTTGTAATCTTGCTGATGCCAAAAATTGACAGAACACATAAAAGTTATCTTACACCCGAAATTTGAGAGTAAACGCATGAAAGGGAGATATTTTATGGTACTTTGATTTTTCAACAAATTAGTATGATTTGTATTGGCCGCCATGTTGGAGGGCATACTCTTGCCCTCCAACATGGCGGCCAAAACTACTTTTTGTTTATATCTTGTTAAATGTTTGATAGTTACGTTCAGATGTGCTATAAATGTTACCACATTATCTTTCAACATTTTCCTTGAAGTTTAAGTGCAAAATTTGTGTCAGAAAACGGTAATTCATAATTTTAAAAATCAAGTTTTGGTCACGTGACCTGCTGCGGACTTTCTCATTTTAAGCAAATGGTGCGGCTTTGAAAAACCAAATCACTATTATTTTTTTTAAGAGATGACCCACTAATAGTGTTTCAAAGGCAAAATTGTAGCAGGTATTTTTCTCGCGTTTTTTAATGGGGCGTATTTCAAGTGTGTTAAATTAGTAGCCATTCAGTTCTTTTCTTGGCAGTTTTGTAGTAGCTGAATAAGACTCCCAAAAATATTTGAACGAAGCGAATAATCTAAATAAACAAAGCGCCTGGAGGTCGCCGTAAATTAAATATGCAAAAATCCAGCGTGCAAGTTACTGTTCACTTTAAAAACCTAAAATTCCAAAATACAGGGAACCAAATGGAAGAAATGCAAAAGGAGTTCAATAGCAGTAAAGTTTCATTCAAGCAAAGGCGAAGAAACCTACTTAAAGCGAAAAAATGTTGAAAATTTCGCAGACGTGTCGCACACACGTCGAGCAGTGTTCAAATTAATTCTTCACGCCAAAGCAAAAGCTTTAGTTTTTGCCGTCCGCTTTTGGAGTCATTTTAACGCCCGTGGCTTTACCAATCGTTTCAAAAGTTTAAATCAACTTCGAAGTAATAATTTACATTACCATTGTTGTTTCTAAAGTCCAAGAAGCTGCTTTAAATCTGTGATTTGTCGTCAAAACTTACTTGTAAGGCGCTCCGCGATCTTCATGTTTTCGCGATGGTTGTAGGAAGAAAAAGGTGTAAACCGTATACTCACCAGTAGGAGCACAAACAAGTTCCTTCAACAATATGGCTGCCTCGAAGATCTAACACGTTGCACGTGGTAGCGGGTGCAAAAAATCCCATTTAGAGTCCCCTAGGCGCAAACATCTCGGCTTCTCAACCATATTGCGATTTCCAGAGGTTGCGAAATTCTGACTTGTGGTTTAAATTTATAACGACATGCAAACATTCTTTATTGTTGATCTTTGCACTTACTTATTCAGCTTATTGCAGCGGCATGAGCGGCATCGAAGTCTTTTTCGGCACTTTTATTAAGCCGAAGCAGGGAGGGGTGGTGAGGACACTTTCACTTCCGGCGACGGTCCACGGCCACAATTTCCGTCGAGAAATTTCTGTCCACAAATTTCCGTCTACGGACAACTTTCGGCAACATTTGCAATCTCACGATACTCATTCATTGCTTCCGCTGCGCGCGCATGAATAAGCTAAAAACGAAAAATAAGGACGACGCCTGTAACGTCTGTCTACTTTAACGTCTTCTTTTAAGAGCGTCTAAACGACTCTGTTATCAGTCGCCTTTAACGTTCGAGACGTTAAACCTGTCAAGTATAAAAACGTGACGCCCTTAACTGGGGAGCATTTAGCTCTGACTTGTCCAGAGACGACTGGGACGAGTCAACGTTTCGTTCTGAAACCGAACTAAACGTACAACATGGCGGCCAAAAAAGAGTCTCGGAGTAGAAGGTGGAGTGAAGGTGAACTTAAAGTATTTGCATCTGTTCTTGTAAACGACCGAACTGAATTTGCGTTGACTTTGGAGACTCTGGCTCTCAAAAGTCAGAAAATGTTCATATCTTTGAAGCTATTAAGAAAGAGCCTGATGCTCGTTTACAAATATAGAACATTTTATCCAGTTCCAAGAAAGGAAAAGGGAACGCGATCGATACATCAGTTATCAAGCCGTGAGCGAAGTATGAATGGTTGAAAGAACAATGGAGAAAATACAGAGATAGGGCAAAGAATGGCAGTGGAAAAGCAGCAAAAGATGAACTTAAATGGTTTCACATCATCGATCCGATTTCTCCGAAACACACACAGAATTAAAGGTTGCGACCAAGGCAGCAGATATCCTTGAAAGCGGCAAGAGCAGTGAAGGTGATGAATGTAGTGATGTGGACGAATCTGATGGACTAAGGCCTGCTGCTAGTACAGAGCGCCTTGAGAGGAAGCAGCCATTTAATAGATTCAAGTGCCTCTTCTTTAGATCTTAGTCCTGACCAAAGCCACCTGTCAGGCAGTGAGAGTGATAACGAATATAACAGGTAAAGAACATATTAAATATCATTTTGCCTGGTCTATTTTTTAATGAATTTTACAATAAAATATAAGTTGGTAAATCCTTCCCTGTATTTGTGTTAGAACATAGACCCTATGTTCGTATTTAAATCAACTTCACTAACCTCGTTTTTGAGACAAAATTTCTGAAGAATTTCTGGTTGAGGCTATCTTGAATACGAACAAAAGAATACCCGTTTTTTGCATAGGTTCTATATGTTGTTATGAATCAGTTGCAGGTATGTACATTTGTGTTGTGGTTTGAATTATCTTTGGCTTAAAATTTTCTAACCAGTGTGACCTTTGTTTACAGGTATTATTCATTATCACAATTTAAAGAAAAAAAAAATCAAATTTAAACCAAAGATAAATTTAAATAAACTTGTAAATGTGCATTTATTACTGTATGTAATACCCAGACATGTTGATTTACACGTATATCAGGGACCACAGAGGGGGAAGGGACTGTAACTCTACACTTTCTTGCTTGGAGTTATGTTTTTAAGCTGCAGACGAAATGGATAGTATATGAATTTTTCCACTTGAATAGTGGAACAGTGACTCGTAACTAGGTTGTCTTGGCCATACTTTTCAGCCCTACCAATTTAAAATGGTACCCGTGGTCCCTGTATATGGTGCATCGATATGCAATTCTGCAAAATATTAGTGACTAGATGCATGGAAACTATCATTACTTTGCATTACTGTCATAACATTTAGCTTAGTTTAACATTTGGAGTAAACTCGTCTTTTTGCTGGCCTTAACCAAGCTCTTTTAATGTACGCATAGGGTCCAAAATGATGTACCCAAAACATTTTACATTCTTTGCAAATATTGCATGTAAGCTTATCGCTTGAACTAGTACTAAGTTCTTCCGCTGATAATGTTGCGTGGATCACGGTTTTTTTGTCGAGGATATAAATACGTGCAAAGCCACTTGGGCTGTCCACGTGAGCAAAGTCCGCAGCACAATATTGGATATTTGTAGACACTGAGATGCGCGGTAGCCTCATGGTTAGTGCTTTGGACTCAATCCAGAGCGAGTGGTCCTGGTTTGAACCCTGGCCGGGGACACTGAGTTGTGTTCTTGGGCAAGACACTTCACGCTCACGGTGCCTCTTTCTACTCAAGTGTATAAATGGGTACCGGCGAATTTAATGCTGGGAGTAACCTTGCGATGGACTAGCATCCAATCCAGGGGGAAGTACAAATACTCCTAGTCGCTTCATGCTACAGAAACCGGGATAAGCTCTACCCTGGTGGACCACAGTTGGCTCGTATGCAGACTTAGCCTAGACACTTTTGGGATTTTGGTTAGAAGTGAGTTACCTGGAAATAGTTTGAGAGGGATTACCTTAGGACTATGGGAAATTAACTAGCTTACACTTCTACCTTTCTTGGTACTACTAATTTTACCATAATGTACACGTTTAGCGACAAAATAGAAAATATGCGGCAAATGTTGCTTTTGATTACAGATAAATTCCTACCTGTTGGTCGTGGATTAGATACTTTCAAATCAATGGCAGCCTGTGTAGTGTTTTCGTACTCGCAGTGCCAGTGGCAACTGTATGTCCCCTCGTCACTTTCCGTCACATTGAATATTGACAGCATGAATTCTTTTTTGCATTTGCTGTAAGTATCTTTTACTTCCACTTTAAACTTTAGACTGTTTTCTGGCAAGGGCTCCGGATTGTTATTAAAGTGCCAAGACAAATATTCTGGACAATAGTAATCATAATCAACCAAGCATGTAAGATTGACGTTTGAGGATTTGATTCCAACAGTCTCCAGTGAGGCAATGGTCGGGCTTTTCGCTGAGGGACCTATCAGAATAACGTTTAAATGTAACAATTATTTTTTCCGTAACCAATAGAATGAATCAAACACGTTTTTAGAAGGCCCGCTGCCTGCGACAACACAGAACACTGCTTAAATGCCACGCGCTCTCGATGTTGCTGCATTATCATTGTCGGAGTTAAAAATTTACTGAGAGTGCATCGACATTTCACTCGTTCAAAAGGCCTTGTTAGATAGATGAACCAGAAATAGATCAACGGAGGAGTAAAGGTCATAACTTACATTCATATATCATCTCTATCTCTTCAGACGCGCTGCTCGACCACCCAGGAATACTATTCGTTGCACTGCAGTTGTAGAATCCTCCCTGCTCCTCTCGTCCGTGTGATAGATGAAGTACGCTACGCAGAGTTTCTCCTTTCTTCTGCAGCCAATGATAAATGCCGTCAGTTCCGTTACTGATAAGTTCATTATTTTTGTGCCAAAGTACTGTGAGAGGGAGAGGCCATCCTGAGAAGACGCATTCCAGTTCCATTAATTTGCCTTGGACGATATCATTAGGTGTAGTCGTGAAATGAACAATTTCCAGTGCACCTAATAAAAGAAACAAGAAGATTTTCTGGTAACTACATCATATGAGCTTACCATTAACTGAATATAAAGAAATGGGAGATTGTTGTGTTGTGGGTACAAGTTGCTATTAAAAACTCTGCAGTTTCATGGCAATACAAAGACAAAACTTTGCCTTGACAAGGGGCTAACGCTTGTAAAGCTTCATTAATTAACTCGTTATGGCGGTTATTTTATCTTTATCAATTTCAAGCTAAAAAATACATGATTCAGTCCGAGAGTCTTCAGAAACTAATGCCTTTGTTCGTGTCAAAGCAAGTCCCGTTATGTCATCCCATCATGTCATGTCAGTGTTAATGGCATGTAGAAAAACTGCCGTTTCCTTAAAATCATCACGAAAACTACCCAAGAGATAAAAGAGAGATCTTTTTATTTTGAGTTGTTATTTTTGATACCATGGATGAACTATAAGGAAACACGTACGTGTGAAATGTATAGTGGTACACTGACATGAATGTTTGCCACTATTTGTCGTCAAATTCGTTCGTTCAAACACCAAGTTTGGTAACCCCGTGGTATTTTTAACTCGTTCCGACGTTTGGTTCCAGGTCATGCCTTGTGCAAGTCCTTCAGCGACGATCAAGCAGTTGAGAGTTACGTTGGAGCCTGGCAACACCGTCATCGGATTGGTCTTTTCACACACCGACGAGGAACAGGAAGACTTTATTTCACAATTCATGTCAGTCGCGGATGAGGCATCTGTTGAATGAAGATAAAGGAAGGACATTTTGCTCACCATGCAGGTAAATTGGAAGAGAGCAATGAACCTAGTGGGTTGCGACTGATTAGATGTTATCTCATTTGAAGAAATAAATTCAATCAATGAAGCCGATAAACAACATCGACCATTAGAGTGCTTTTCAACTGAGACCAATGGAAACAATCTAGCCCAGGCAGTCCAGTGAACCAATCAACTGGAATGAAGTAAATACATGCAGCTGATGCGAGACGCGGGAAAAATTAAGGTTTTACTTTTGATTGGATGACAAGGTGACGAAATTCGCAAAACCAGTGACTCTTCGGCACTTGAATGAACCACTCGAAAAGACTACAATTAAATTTGAAATCAGGCCTTGTATTAAAGGACCGAAATAGGTCAAAAACAATTTACTTGACCTCCGTAGGATATATTTCATCCCTCGATATCCGAGTTAGATCAGGTTGGTCTATCCGACTGAACTACGAGTAAGGTACCATTGGGAATGCAACGTACGAATAAGGTAGTACATTGCATTCCCAAAGGTAGCCAGGATATCTAACTTCCCACGAATTACCGCCATAGTTCAGTCCACGATTTGCTCCGATCTGGCCTCCTGGCTCACTACAGCGAATGTACGGTGATCTAATTTGGAGGTCGTGCGTTCCAATCGTTGGGTCTCTTTGCCTTTCATATACGTATTTGAGAATATCACATAATTAATCGTTCTGTAATAGCAACTTCCTCAAATAATTTTCTTAATAAGAACAGTCAGTGTTTTTTTTAAGACAAAGTTAATTTATGAATCCCCAAGATAGCTTTCAAACAACACTAGGAATTTATTTGCTTTTTTGATGTTCCATTGAAGAGATTGAAGTAATGGCGCACTGGTGACAGATGGAGTGATTTAAATCTGATAACAAAATTGGTGATTCAGAATGATATAACAATTATTGAACCGTGTTAGCGCAAGAAATGGTTATTTTTCGGTGTCTCGTAGATCAATTACTTCACTGCCTCAGGCATAATTGATCTACTGGCCACTATAAGATCATGATATCTTGCTCAACCTCATCCAGTTACTGATAATTACTCCTCTATTGGTTCATGAATGCATCATTAATAAAACGTCATAAATGGCTTTTGATCACATCCGATGCTTAGTTTATTGAATAAACAGATCACGGAAACATTGCAATTTACATAGAGTGGACTCCCGATAACTCGACCCTTAAAAGAAGTAAAAAAAGGTTCGAATTATCAGGAGTTCAGAACAACTAACCGGAAAGAAGGAAGAATGCAACATTTACTGTATTTCTATTCATACAGTACGCGTAAATTTTCATCAAATTTGATTACAGAGAATTCGAGTGAGAACGGAACAGTACATTCTCAATAAATCGAACGTGACCGGTTTTCGAGGGTATAATTATCTAGACAATAATCTGGAGGAAACGAAAATTACTTCGGGTGGTTAGAGATATCGAGGGTAAAACTACAGCAAATGTATGACAGAAATCCGGGAGAAATCGAATTTGGTTCGAGTTATCGATATATTATATTCTATACAAGCAAAATACCCCTTTACCGTTAGGTAGTGAAAATAATCTAGCCCAAATTTAAAATGTAACATACACGCTTCTTTCAAGAGAAGCCAACTGACTTTATTTCAGCCGGAGTCTCTGATCATAATACTAGCGATGAGCGAAATGCTCATTTGTTAAGCAATTTTGTTTTCCGGAATGGTTCAAAGCGTACTGGTCAAACGAAAACGTTTAAATCCGAATTGCAGGTCGTAGCCAGAGAGATTATATGTCTGAGGCAATATCGATGAAAAAAAAAAATGACGGAGGCAAATTTTCTTTCTAGGTATTCGAGATGTTTATGATGATTTAAAACAACAAAAAAAAAAAACGATAAAAAAATAAGTGAGGCAAATGCCTCGGTTTCCCTTGCTAGCTATCGCCCTGAATTGGCTCAGCTTGATATCTGAAGGAAAGTCCAGGTAACGAAAACAAAGCGAATCCCGGCTTCACATACCTTGGATCGAGAGAAGTGTCAAAGAACAGAACAAAACGTATTTCACCAAACAAGGCTCAAAGTTCTTTCGCTGGTGACGAATCTCCATGTTTCAGTTTTATCGGCGACCCCAATATTCGAGGCTATCGCTCAGCTTCCTTGCTAACTGAATCTTTTTCTAGCATCCTCTTCAGTCAGATTAACTGATGTATTTTAGAGTTCCACCGACGCTTTGAATTGCATGCGTATACGCATACTGCCTATGAACAGTGATTAATATAACTTCGTATTACTTTGTAACTAATTGACAGCAAATAGTGAATGGTTTTAATGCGGCCCTGTACAGCTTAGACATAGCAAAAAGTCGTTTGGTATTTACTTAAAAGGGACATATCTGACATATTGAAGAGTGTGGTTGTCAAAACGGAGACACCGAGTTCTCGCACATCAAGTAGTTACCTGACCGTGAATATACAATCTTCTGCCTAATGGATAGTGTTTTGTTTTCAGTTCAGTCAATTAACGTATTGCTTTATATTGCTTCATATTGCCTACTCGATTGAACGTTTTATTTTGCTTATCCGATACAATTTTCCCAAGACTATCAAGTTAGGATGTAAGCCCAGAATAATTCTCTGTCATTCTCTGTTTTCAATGCCTCTTTTTTCAATCTACAATGACTAAAGAAACATCATTTCTACAATTGTTGATGGAGACACCGGGCTCTCTACTCCACAACGTTTGAACATGGGAGCTCTTTCGTAAAGCATATTTGACAATTCCTGAAAAAATACGATTAACTTTTTAAAGGAGCTTTTTCTTCATATGGTTTTGTTTACCTAGTATCTTTCGCTAATAGTTTCAAATTCAGACAGAAAGGCAAACAAACTTCATTTCTGTCTGGGAGTTCATATGTTAAACACAATCGAAACGAAATTAATGGACTGAATACCACCTTGTAGGCAGCGTCGACACTATCCCGGATTTTAAAACGCAGCTTAAAATCTGAGGTTTCGCCTACCTTCCATACTTCTAATCCGTCGCGAAAATGGAGATTTTCGAAAAACCTCTTCAAAGTGGAGCAACTTGAAAACACCGGCTCTTTGCTTTCACGTGGAGAGAAAACATTTCACAAAAGGAGTTTTTGCGAGAGCACTGTTGCCACGATAAACATGTGATTTTGTCATGTGATTTTCTTGGTGGTCTTCTTGAAACAGGTATCCAGAATGACCGGGGATTGTTGCGTTTTTAAATTCCTCTGACTCTGACTTCCGTTTTCAAATTCCTGCGGCGTAGTGTGAACATGGCTTTAGTTTGCAACGCCGGACAGAGGTGATCCCCATTCCCAATCTGGTTTGACTGACAAGCAATTAACGTTTAGATTTTGTATGTCAGTTCTAGCACAATTTTTTTAGAGAGAAGTGATATGATTATCAAGAATCATTAAAACTGGGAAACGTACATGTATCTCAATGAACTTTCAAATTTTCAAACTAAATCTAAAAAACGTGTGGAAATAAGTCGGAAAATATGCGAAAAGAAATATCTCTTATCCATTCATTCAGGGCAAAATTATAACTGAATGCTTGAATTTAATGTCTTTTCTTTATATCTCACATGTAATGGATGATTTAATGAAGTTTCGTGTTTTTTGCACTGCACCATTTTCTGATTAAACAAACCGTCAGCCTGCCTTAGGCTGCATGGTATCAAGATCATTACTAGTTTAACCATGCAATCTAATTGTACCGGATGCTTCTCAACCACTCTTGTTATAAACCGGGCTGAATTTAATATCGAGCGGGTTTTTATCGCGAGTGTTTGTCTGAACATCAGTAAAATATGAAAACATCTGGCAAAGAACTGTGTTTTATGTAACCCCTTTGTTTTTTCAGCGGTTTTTGGAAAATATTTTTACCGTTTTTCCTCAATTATGTTACAATTCTAACCGATAGAATTGTATATCAACTTGAAATGTCCACAAGCCTTCTTCGTAAAAATATACATATACTTAATTTTTAAAAAGCTGATTTTTTAAAATTTATCGACAAACGTGAGTTTGAAATATAATAAATTAAACGGTCGCTTAAGGTGTAGTATTTTGTAAAAGTGATTGCTTAAAACGCGTTCAAAGTTAATTACATTTCAGAGCGACGTATTTCGACAAAAGCTCGCTTTAAATGTGATCCTAAAATTACTCAAAAGCGTAATATTCTGGTATTTTTATTGAGAAGTATATTCTCTTAAATGGATGATTGGTGATCAGGCACAAGTTCATAATAACCTTCTATTATAGGCCGACAGCGAAACTACCCAGGGTACTTGAAATTTTGCTTCATGATCCCCACAT
>JAHPZR010004266.1:25000-35000 GCA_019787425.1 Platygyra sinensis
GTTTGCTGTGTTTGCTCTCCGTTCTGAACGGGAAGCTCACCAATTATGACGTCACAAAATCCAGTTACGACAATTTTCCGACGTTTCCACGAACCGTTCCGTTTGTAAGGCGAAGAAAAAGGGCCATTTTCAACGTCAAATATTTCGGCGATGTTTTAATGAAATCATGTAAAACTTTGGATTACGATTATTTTGATTATAACCTTTTATTTTAAGTCGAAATCAAACCAGGCCCAATTTCGTTGCATTTGACCTTTAAAAACACTAAAAGTGAAGGATTTGGACATATCAGATAATGTTTGTTAATTAAGCTAGTTGCTTCCTGTTTCTCAGATGGAATTACTAGTTGTCAATGAAGAATAAATATATGTAAAAACTGTGGCCGAGGTCTTGAAATTGCCGCTCGAGGCCGCAGGCCGAGGGCAGCATTTTCAAGCCCGAGGTTCACAATTTTTCCCTATACGGACCGACCCTAAGCCGGCCAATAACATTTTTGTGACTTCTGCGCTAGCGCAGCAGTCACTGTTGCTATCGTCTGAGTTTTCCGAAAGTAAGTAAGTAACAACAGAATATACTTCGGAGCCAATCAGCAAAAGAAATATCCATCTTGCGGTCTCTCTCTTGTCATCGCTAACAAACGAAGATTTCTGCTGCCGCCTTCGACCTTGGAAGTAATTCATCGAAACTGAGGTTAATTTTTTTGTCATGTTTTACACACGGCTTTCACATTTTGTTTCCAGCCGATCAGTTGAATGGTTGCGTGAGGTGTTAGGACGAGATAAGCTGCGAATATCTATGGTACTGAGTATCGATATGTCAACGCTTATTGTAAACAAACATAAACTTAAGGCTAAAGTCTTAACAACCCTTGCCGATAGTCCACCATAATTTTGGAAGTAACTTTAGCCTCGTAGGGGAAAAACTGGGCCTCTCGGGAGGAATATTGCGTTATGGGGGATAGCAAAGCCTCTTCGCACTAAATATCGAGCTCCGATGTTTCACAGTTGCGCCTCTCGACAATGTCTCGAGTGACCATGTTGGATATGGTACTTGAAAAACCATAAATGCGAAAGCTGTGTGTACTCGCGAAAGCAAGACACGAAACAACTAGTTCAGATAACTTTAAAATGGTAAATGATGGACATGAGTTATCAACTGCTGTGGACAGACTGATTGTCATAAGCTTTCAATTGTAACCAAATGGCTTTCGAATCAGTCTCGAGAGAACAAACCAACGAGACTTGCTGGTGACGAATTTCTTTTTTTCAGTATGTATGGTGGTCTCACGTTTCATTGGAATATTAGAGTGCTAGACGTTTGGTCAATATCTTAGGGAACATCCCACGAGGTTTATTGAAATCAAATTTAAATTGAGATGTTCAACAAATTTGTCTAGACCTCTTGGAGACATACATGTAATCCAGTCCACTTCTTGCAGAAATCAATGTTATTTAGGTCACATAGATGAATTACAACATTTCCGCTTATTAGCCGCTGTAATGTAAACGGAAAGATCAGTGGTGGAATTAGAGGCTTTTCTAGCTTGTTAAAGGCGAGTATTGTGTCGACAAAAAATTGGCCGTTTTTATGCTAGGGACATTAATGTCGTGTCGGACGTTAAAGCTGTCTCGAGACGGCTTTAACGTCTAGTATAAAAACGAAAAATAAGGAAGACGCCTGTAACGTCTGTCTACTTTAATGTCTTCTTTTAAGAGCGTCTAAACGACTCTCTTATCAGTCGCCTTTAACGTTCGAGACGTTAAACCTGTCAAGTATAAAAACGTGACGCCCTTAACTGGGGGGCATTTAGCTATGACTTGTCCAGAAACGACTGGGACGAGTCAACGTTTCGTCCTGAAACCGAGGATAAAGGTACAACATGGCGGCCAAAAAAGAGTCTCGGAGCAGAAAGTGGAGTGAAGGTGAACTGAAAGTGCCACTGCGACGAAATTTCACATTTCTTTTTCCCACTTATTTTTAACCAGAATAACTCACCATTATGTACGATGTCCTTTCGTCCAAAAAGAAACTATGAAAAAGACTTCCTTCATTAAAATTTCGCCGATCGAAAATTGAGATTTTTCGTCCGCCATTACTCGAAATTGGTTCCAGTTGAGCCCGCTATTTTCGCAGCGGCATCTGTACTTGGGACGTCATATTCCTAGCACACGATTGATTTACCCGTTGATCGCCGTGGATATCAGTCTTTTCATCTTAGTATTGGCGAAATCTCTGTCGATTCAGGAGTTCATTTTGGGTAAAGTTTGTCTGAAAGCAGAAGTGAAGGTTGTTGTGAGTCTTCAGAGGCTAGCTCCTGCTCGGCAAGTGAAGATTTCCAATCGTACAATGATAGTGCCGAGCCAAGATTGTCAATTATGCAAGATTGCCACCGAAGAAGAGAAGCTACCAGTATGTTGAACAAATAGCTGTAGAGGAAGAAGAAGAGTCTGAGGACATGCCTCAAAGTCGATTTGCTGACGAGACAGATCTACCAGACTGGTATTTTATTTGGTTTCTTCGCTTCGATTCTTTCTGCTTTTATCATTGCGTCTATTTTTGTAAAAAGAGCTAAAATTCCTAGCCGTTTGTTTTGAAGAAGTTATGTTGGATTCGATCTGTGTCACTGTTTTTGAAAATGTCTGTTTCGTAGATATTGCACGATTAAAATTTCTGTAATTTGGTCATTTACCAATTTCTTAGGTGTTTCAAGTTTATTAATATACATTTTTAAATCCTCAAACAACGTGTAGGCGTGATGTCATACAGAGACAGACTTTTAACCTTAAAACTTCTTCCTCTGACATTTGACGGCGAACTCAAAGATCTTGTTTTCTTTTACAAATGTCTGAATGGTTTTACTGATCTTAATGTTTCTGATTTTGTTTCTTTTGTTTCTCACGGCCGAACCAGACTAAGTAATTCTTATAGATGGTGAGACAGAGAATTAACTCTGAAGTGTAAATTAAAGTGCTACTTAAACCCATGAATAACCCACTGGGCGTTAGCCCTAATAAAGGGAAACAGGGAACCACACGAGGCAAAGAAAAAATCTTTTGACCTCGGTGGGAATCGAACCCACGACCTCCGGATTAGATCTACCGTTACTCTGCCGACTGAGCTACGAGGTCGCACAGAGAAAGTCGGGGACGATTTTAGATGGTGAATCGCGGCGAAGAGAAAGTAAGGGTACATATGATGTCGACACCCCTTACAGGTCGTGGGTTCGATTCCCACCGAGGTCAAAAGATTTTTTCTTTGCCTCGTGTGGTTCCCTGTTTCCCTTTATTAGGGCTAACGCCCAGTGGGTTATTCATTGGTTTAAGTAGCACTTTAATTTACACTTCAGAGTTAATTCTCTGTCTCACCATTTGTGTTCCCAGTGCTACGCGGCACAACATTCATAAGTAATTCTTATAACCTTAAAACTCCTGTATGTAAAACTAGCACTTTCCAGGCCTCGTACTTTAATCGTATTACTAAGCTCTGAAACTATATCTGTAAATTTTCACCCCCTACCAGTTTTTCAACTACTGCTTCCTTCCGCAACTTCATTACTGAGCACATGTTTCACCTTCTCCTCGATCACGTTGACATATATTATCCCTGTACCTGGTCATTTGTACGATCCTGCCCCTGTCATCCCTAGTTTTTAGCGTCTGTTAAATTTAACCGTGTTTTAATTATTATTTGCATCTTAATTTTTTTTTTTTTAAATATCATGGGCGGTGCCTCGCATGGGTCGTCGTGTGCCGTTCGCACCTGCCCTTTTGACCTTATCACTTCACATCACTTTGCATATATATTTCATTTCTTTTCGGTCACTTGTCTTGTTGTATGTAACATGTGTAATGGTCAATAAAGCTGTTAAAAAAAAATAAAAAATAAAAAAAATCTTATTTTGAATTTACCCATACATGTAAGGTAATGTTTATAGGTGCAAGTGTATAAATTATTCGTTGGAGTTCGTTGTCCAGCATAAAGAATGTAGATGTTGCATGAAGGTGGATATATGTCATGAAAGAATGGCAGAAGTTAAAAAAAAAGATGACTAGTATGTTACTTTCGCGTCCAGGTTTTGAAAGTGTGTCTGAGTAGTTTGGTTTTGGCTACTGCAGCAATAGGGCTTAAAACCAAAGAAAAAAAAGAGTTTACCACATCAACCACATTGTTCGCTGAAGGGAACACCACAGACACCTGAGACAGTGGGAAACTCCAAAAATTGGAATCTGAGAGGGGCAACAGCAGAGTTTGAAATCACCCCTTCCTAGCTGCCAGTGCTGCTAAAAAGTTCACACTGATGATCAGAATTTTACAACTGGCCACCAGTGGGGGAATAACTATATTCAGGACTATGCCACTGTCATATATTTATCCCATTCCCAAATTAATGTTAAGTTTGATTTTTGGCCAAAGCAATTACACTGGCAGAAAGTTCAGACCCCTTTTGCCAATAGCAGACTTTTCAGACTTCCATATAAAGAGGAAAACTGTTGGCGACTGTACATCACTAGCTTGTGATGGAAAGGTTTCATTAAGTTGAAAGCTGTAGCCAAAGTCAAAAAAGTTAATTTTAGACCCTAAACAGCCATAAACAGATGGTGCAGAATATGCGGGGGTGCTTGCTCACAGCTTTAGTAATATTCTCCCTTAAAGATCAGCAATGAAATTGGCTTTTATAGACTAGTAATGAACAAAGCCTATCAGAACTTCCAAATGGCTAAAGCACCAGAGATTAAGAGGCCCTGACTGAGAAAGCGTGTCACACCTTGGAAACGGAGGTCGGCCAAATTCAATGAAACTTGGTGAGGACATTGACCTTGATGAGCTCTTACTAGATCCAGTTTTATTTGTCTTCGTTCTATCTTCCTTTCACTTTTTCAGGGGGGGGGGGTCCTATTTTGGGGTCTCAGAGTACAAAAAAACACCCACATGAGAGGTAAATGCAGAAAGCTCACAGCATATATAATGGTATAGGATGTTTGTACTAAGAACCTACTTTTAAATGGTTTATGGCTTTAGGGAATATAATTATTGGGAGGAGATATACGTGACACTAAATTTACTCAAATTTCGACCCCCCTGAAAACACGAAAAATAGCCCAACTTCAAAAAATCATAATTTTTACCTGTAATCCTATTAAGAATCAAGACATACGTCATGTGTTACCTAAGGGCATCTATAATCCAAAACAGCATAGAAAAATTTGGGTCATTAAGATTTGCTGCTTTCCTGGCATCATTATTATGTAACACTTTTGCAAAATGACCTCATTTGCATAAACCTAATTTTGACTTAAAAATCACTGTAAAATCAGTTTTTTTTCCCAGCCTAGATAATTTTTAAGGGAAAGAGAATGTTTCATAAATTTGAAAGAGTGATTTCGTGTAAATAAAATAAAAGGAAAATAGAACTACTGTGCTATGAGTCATGAAAACGCTTTTAGCCAAGCCTGATGTGGGACTTGTAATTAAACTTATACACTACTGGCTACACAGTTATTACAAACTCAATTAATCATAATATATAGTGATAATGTAACAGTCTAAGTAACGTTTTCTGAAGCAAAATAATGTAAAATATCTTGCAATCATTCCTCATTTTTTCTTTTTCAATCCAGAGCTGTTCGCTGCCATGTTGGATTTATAACAACTAGTTCCCATGCCCCAATTGGGTTGTTTCATCATTCAGCTCCCTCGTCGTGACTTTCGTGTGTACTGGTTGGGTACTTACCTGGGAGCGTGTTCCGGGAGCGTGTTTCAGGAGCCAGCTCCCTCGTGTGTGTACCGGCCCTTACAGTGCCACTGGGCAATCAGCTGCAAACTAGTCAGATTCTATTATACCATGTACGTCTTCTTATACATGGTAAATGATGCATACTTGACAAGTATGATAACAATGTTTATCCCGTTTTGTCACCTGTTTATTCATTCAATTCCCCTTAAGTTTGCTTCAAAATTAGCGAATTACTTTTACAGTTAATGAAACTGATGAAATCGAACCGTTTGGCAGAAATGCTCAAGCTGCCAATTCACCTCCTAAAACTATTTATGATGGATTTTACAGCCTAGAATGCTGTGAAGTTTACAAAAATACAACTCTTGTGTTGATGCGTCCGCTCTTTGTACACGATGTGAGCTCTGTTTATTTTGATTTCCAAAAATGGCCAGTTTTGCTTCATTACGTTTCCTAAAAAGAACACACTTTAACTTTAGATTATTAATGTTACAAAGCAACTTGAGTATTCTCACCCATAAGCGCGCGCCATTTCTAGTATTGGAGTTGGCGCCATGATAGGGGACAATTTTTCTCTTTTTTGGAACAAATTGCGCGATCGCCTGCGGCACACGCGCGTACATTGCTGCGAGGATTTCGCGGATGTCGCGCAGGGGAAATGGCGTCCGAAATCGTTTATGCTTTTAATTTGGCCCACAACTCAACGCCTTTATGGCTGTTGGAGTTTTGCTTAAGTATTTTCGCCGTAAGTTGCTCCAGTTTGAGTGAAGACAGTGCCGAATTTAGGTATGTCCCGCTTTATATCGCTGACCAAGTTGAGTTCCGCTGCTCCTTTGACAAGAACTTCACATTACTCCACTCTAAATTTCACATATGAAGAAGATAAACAGCTTTTTCATAACACAGAAAAAAAAAACTAGTTGGATATGTTTGGATATGGCAGCGTTAAGGCCCAATAAGTGACAATAGGTTTATGTCCGTAGATGCTGCTTAGTTTTGTTTGTGTAAAACATTTTCTGTTGTCGATAAATGAGAGCGCTCGCCGATGCGTTTTTTGCACAGCTAGTAAAACATGACAAATTGGACTTCGTACTTTGGTGTGAAAACGTACATCGAACTCGTATAATGTCTCTAGTTTTTGAATATGTTTAAAGTTGACTAATGTTTGAGAACATATTAAAAGCTTAGCCGAAAATATGTGAATACAGTAGAAATAATCAGAAAAGTTACGATGACGCTTTTAATGAACTCGAATAAAGATTTCGATTGAATCAAAACTCCCTGTCTATTTTTTTTTATCGCAGTGTAAAGTTTCACCATGTGAAAGAAACACACATGATGTTAGTAGCCTTTTGGTGAACGTTGGTAAAATTTGTTGTTAGTAGTATCTCAGCACAAAAGACAGCGAAACAAATCTTTTTCCCGATTTATTCACAATCTGAAAACACCGACTCGGACTTGAAAGTGCATGTGGTGCACTATGCAAATGAACTACTCGTACGCGTCAGACTTGCCTTCAAAAACTTTTGCAAACTCGCCTAACGAGCAGAAACAACAAGAAACTATCAAACACAGGTTTTGGTTATGATAAAGCATTGTTTGGCAAACTCACAAATTAACTCGATACCGGAGTAAACAGTTTTCTTACAGAACTTTTTTCTACAAAACAAACACAAAAGTTTACGGGAATAATTAGCCGGCGAACGGATTTTATTCATTTACAGCGCGGAATTAAAGAAATTCTCGACCCTGAAAAACACACCTTTTCCATTAAATCAGGGCATAAAAGTCCATAGAAGAGCCCCTATCCTTCTTTGCCTTATTCCCTGTCATCGCCGTGAAAAATCGGAAGGAGAATCTCGCAACTCTCACCATTTCATCACACAACGTGACAACATCCACGCGAGAGCCCAAGACACGTGCGTGATCAGCGCGGATATATGACGTCAGGATGGCGCAATTTGTTCTAAAAATAGAAAAATTGTCCCATATCATGGGTCCGCGCGCATCCCGAGACTTGCGGTCTCCGTCCCTGATTATGGCTCCTGGTACAAGTAGATAAACGACACCCTATTTAATTAGGCAGAGCTAAGCTGCTGGGTCAGGTACTGATCTCTAGTGATTAGGTCTAAGAGCCGGCTCGAAATGGTTAGCTTTCATAAATTGTTCTGGTTACACCATAATTAAACTTGGTAAACCTTTGGTAAGACTTTACTACTAGGTATACCTATCGATAGAGTGCCAACGAGCAAATGATTTGTGGTATAATAAGGGTTTATTAATACAGCATGACGGGTCTTTGGTTCTCTTCTGATGCAAACATTGCCAAGAGAAATTTATAACGCTTTTACCGGTCGGTAACATGACACCCCATGGGAGCAAGGCTGCTTTCGTTCGTCACGCAATCCAGTAGGATATTGAGAGTACGCTGATTCGAGGAGCATTGTCAGCCAGTTTGATCATTAATCACTATACATCAGTCTAGACAAGGGTATGTAAATTTTAAGGAATGCAAGGACTGAGAGAGTTTATGTTGCTAGGGACTGGGGATTGTTTTGTTTCATCGCCGTTATGTGAAGCCGAAGGGAGACGTCTTGTTGCGTTCACTCTAGCTTTGTACAAGACGTGAACTTTACGCCATCCTAGGCTGTAAAAATCCATCATAAATAGCTTTAGGAGGTGAATTGGCAGCTTGAATATTTCTGCCAAACGGATCGTTTTCATTGGTTTCATCAACTGTAAATTAAGTAATTTGCTAATTTTGAAGAAAACTTAAGGGGAATTGAATGAATAAACTGGTGACACAACCGGATAATTAACAATTATCCTGCGAAATCGCGCGGAATATCGTCTGATACTTAGCCAACGAGGCCTACGGCCTCGTCGGCTAAAATCAGACGATATTCCGCAAGATTGAGCAGGATAATTGTTTTATTATTCAACAAATTGATAACAAA
Organism: Platygyra sinensis; assembly: GCA_019787425.1. Classification (NCBI taxonomy): domain Eukaryota; kingdom Metazoa; phylum Cnidaria; class Anthozoa; order Scleractinia; family Merulinidae; genus Platygyra; species Platygyra sinensis. The sequence goes on from JAHPZR010004266.1 coordinate 33,692, forward strand.
ATTGATTTCCAAGCTCGTAACATTTTTAAACCTTTCTGTCAACATTTTTTCACTTCACTTTTTCTTCCCACGTACGAAGCTACGTATATCGCCGGATATCCGTCACCTACGGATGACAGATATCGAGAGCATCATGACCATATTTGGATAGTGTTACAATTTGTTGAATAATAAAGGTTGTTATCGTGCTTGTCAATTAAGCATTATTTTACCATGTATAAGAAGACCTGGTATAAAAGAATCTGACTAGTTTGCAGCTGATTGTCCTGTCACACTGTAAGAATGTTTTACTCACTTGTCCCGGCTGTTGGTCAACCTCTAATGCCCGATGCTCCGAAACCTTTCTACTAATTTTGGAGCCATGGCCCCATATCCGACGTGCAGGACATTAGCGACACAATGGCATCGTCATGTAGCGCCTATTTTACAGTACTACAAGGGTCTGAGTTATTGCCAAATGAGCAGTAAGTCATCTTCCAATTCAACTATCTTGTTGCAAGTTCTGTTTGTTGTTCAACGCATGGAGACTGGTGCCAAATTGTAACAAGTCTTCAGTACAAACACGGACAAAATGAGGAATGATTGCAAGATATTTTACATTATTTTGCTTCAGAAAACTTTACTTAACTGTTACATTATCACTATATATTATGATTAATTGAGTTTCTAATAACTGTGTAGCCAGTAGTGTATAAGTTTAATTTCAAGTCCCACATCAGGCTTGGCCAAAAGCGTTTTCATGACTCATAGCACAGTAATTTTATTTTCCTTTTATTTTGCCGTTTACACGAAATCACTCTTTCAAATTTATGAAACATTCTCTTTCCCTTAAAAACTATCTAGGCTGGGAAAAAAACTGATTTTACAGTGATTTTTAAGTCAAAATTAGGTTTATGCAAATGAGGTCATTTTGCAAAAGTGTTGCATAATAATGATGCCAGGAAAGCAGCAAATCTTAATGACCCAAATTTTTCTATACTGTTTTGGATTATAGATGCCCTTAGGTAACTCATGACGTGTGTCTCGATTCTTAATAGGATTACAGGTAAAAATTACGATTTTTTGAAGTTGGGCTATTTTTAGTGCTTTCAGGGGGGTCGAAATTTGAGTAAATTTAGTGTCATGTATATCTCCTCCCAATAATTATATTCCCTAAAGCCATAAACCATTTAAAAGTAGGTTCTTAGTACAAACATCCTATACCATTATATATGCTGTGAGCTTTCTACATTTATTGTAATGGTACTCGAAAGTTACCTCTCATATGGATGTTTTTTTGTTCTCTGAGACCCCAAAATAGGACCCCCCC
>JAHPZR010004266.1:47500-52500 GCA_019787425.1 Platygyra sinensis
CTTTATAAAAAGCATAGTTGAAATACCAATGCATTGAAAATTTCCCTATGTCTTAAACCTCCTTAAGAGTAATTCTCTGTAAAAATCAAACAAAGTGGAAAATGAAAAAATTTTCACCCCTCCCCCCCAATCAAATTTACGATAGAAGTAGGTCTCCTGGGGGATGTTCAAAACTGTCAATCATTGAGGTCATAACTCAATTCTTGCCATGGTAACGCCGAATGTTCTTAATGCCCGAGAACTCAATTTTTAACTTAAAAATGATGTTAAAAATTGAGAAATTCAAAACCCAATTTCTCAAGTCAATTAAACACTGCAACTTGAGACTTGCACCAAGTACACTATCAATAAAGTTTGCACTAAACTACTATCATAGGTTCCCTCCATGTATGTACTTTTTTGCGGGCGACCAGCGGAACCCGCAATCCTAATCTCAACATTGGTTACAAACGCATGCGCGGCAGTTATATAGCTTTGCACTGACTCGATTTTTGCAGAAATGGTGGTCCGAGAAATTTTTGTCCCCTGGGACAGTAAGAACCAATGAAATGAAAGGACGTAATTTGAGCACGGGTGCTTTCACGCGAACGCAATTTTATCACGTGGAACCCGTCTAGTTGGCCGAAGAATCACGTGCAGCTCATGCATAGCTGGCGCGTTGTCCAATCAAAATCCAGCGCGTGAACTTGTGATCCTGTTCATGTCTGTTGAGGTCGCTTCGAAATCTTCCGACCATATTTCGCCTCATGGGCTGAAGGCGGTGTTGTTTATAGTCCAATCTGCAGCGAGGGCATCGTCGTGTCACTTCTTTAATCTCAAAGCAGGTGTGCTGTTGTTCGTCCTCAAGCTGTACACCGTATAGTCTTTTCAATTGGATATTTCCAGGATATTTATGTAAGCAAGCAAACGAGTCCGAGTTGTTAAATCGCAAAACGATCAGGACACTTAACCAAATGGCGATCACTCATTTAACAATAGCTACACTCATAAAGTAAAATAGACATGAAAACAAGAGAAAGCGGCTTCTGAAAATATTATCCGGAGTATTGCTGCACAAATCGCAGCAACAACGCTTCTATTCTTCGAGTTGCTTCGCGCGGAGGAAACCCGACGCTCGCCGCGGACAAGATTGTGCTACATACACAGTGACCTTTTATCTGGTTGGACACGAGAAAGCGGTGGAAAATCGAGCCTGCTACATCCTACAAGTTACCACAGCAGCAACAATTTAAGAAAGGCTCGTCTTTTATATAGAGGTAACGAATTTAAAACTTTAAAGACAAACTAAGCTGCCATGACCCCGTGTTTTCAGGAAACTAAAGAAAGCGTGAACCGTGTCGGCAGCAAAAGATCATATATGCAAATTAGTTCACATTCTGAAAATAAACCTTCGAAATGTAAACTAGCGATGTTTTAACGAATTGCTTTGAACTTGGATACTAATAAATGAAGATCTTAGACATAATACACGGTAAGGAACTCAAAGTAATCCATCGGCCGTGAAATGTTGCATTTGGGACTGATACGTGTAAGAAAAGCAAAATATCGGCCGCTTTGTTTACACTGATGCGTATGCCGCGATATTAAAAGCAAACTGGCCGTGCTGTAGACCACAATTCTAGTTCCAACGATGCTCACAACAACTCTCACTTAATAGTATCATAAAAATATGCCCTCTGTGTGCAATCTAGTACTCGCTGCAAAGCTTGTGGACCGTTTAACAAATTGACGTCAGTTTTTTATGCGTCTGTCCGTTATTGATCATGATTTCGTCATCACATTGTCAAAGTAGCTGTGGATCCACGAGGCGATAGCCGAGTGGATCCGCAGACTACTTTGACAATGTGATGACGAAATTCATTATCAATAACAGGACAGACGCATTAAAAACTGACATCAATTTGTTTTTTACGATAACAAATTGTCGAATTGCCGGCTCTCGCTCGCTGACGCGTCACATGAATTTTAAATTTATGTGTATGTCCGCATATGGGACAATAACAATTAGCCAATGAGCCGCGCGTGAATTTCTGCAGTCATCGTAAAATAATAATTTCATGATTGTGCGGATGGCTAATGTGCTTACCGCTTATAATCAGCGGATATATTTTTGCGCGGTTCAAAACTATGCGGAGAAAGCAGAACTAGCAAAGTGCTCTTGATATCCGAAAAGAAAATTGGGGGTTACCACGCATTTTTCAGAGATAATTAAGCTTCAATTAGGGAAAAAACGCTCATACATTGCTTTGTATTTTAGGTGTTTTTACAAATTTGCTGATTAATTATCTTCGAAAAATGCGTGGTAACCCCCAATTTTCTTTTCGGATTTCAATAGCACTCGTTGTGATTTGCTTTCCCGCATATTCAGTGAACCGCGCAAAAATACCTTTGAATTAGTAGGCACCGTCCTGAATTAAAAGCGGTAAGCACATTAGCCATCCGCACAATCATGAAATTATTATTTTACGATGACTGCAGAAATTCACGCGCGCTCATTGGCTAATTTTATTGTCCATAGCGGACATACACATAAATTTAAAATTCATGTGACGCGTCAGCGAGCGAGAGCCGGCAATTCGACAATTTGTTATCGTAAAAAACAAATTGATGTCAGTTTTTAATGCGTCTGTCCTGTTATTGATAATGAATTTCGTCATCACATTGTCAAAGTAGTCTGCGGATCCACTCGGCTATCGCCTCGTGGATCCACAGCTACTTTGACAATGTGATGACGAAATTCATGATCAATAACGGACAGACGCATAAAAAACTGACGTCAATTTGTTAAACGGTCCACAAGCTTTGCAGCGAGTACTAGATTGCACACAGAGGGCATATTTTTATGATACTATTAAGTGAGAGTTGTTGTGAGCATCGTTGGAACTAGAATTGTGGTCTACAGCACGGCCAGTTTGCTTTTAATATCGCGGCATACGCATCAGTGTAAACAAAGCGGCCGATATTTTGCTTTTCTTACACGTATCAGTCCCAAATGCAACATTTCACGGCCGATGGATTACTTTGAGTTCCTTACCGTGTATTATGTCTAAGATCTTCATTTATTAGTATCCAAGTTCAAAGCAATTCGTTAAAACATCGCTAGTTTACATTTCGAAGGTTTATTTTCAGAATGTGAACTAATTTGCATATATGATCTTTTGCTGCCGACACGGTCACGCTTTCTTTAGTTTCCTGAAAACACGGGGTCATGGCAGCTTAGTTTGTCTTTAAAGTTTTAAATTCGTTACCTCTATATAAAAGACGAGCCTTTCTTAAATTGTTGCTGCTGTGGTAACTTGTAGGATGTAGCAGGCTCGATTTCCACCGCTTTCTCGTGTCCAACCAGATAAAAGGTCACTGTGTATGTAGCACAATCTTGTCCGCGGCGAGCGTCGGGTTTCCTCCGCGCGAAGCAACTCGAAGAATAGAAGCGTTGTTGCTGCGATTTGTGCAGCAATACTCCGGATAATATTTTCAGAAGCCGCTTTCTCTTGTTTTCATGTCTATTTTACTTTATGAGTGTAGCTATTGTTAAATGAGTGATCGCCATTTGGTTAAGTGTCCTGATCGTTTTGCGATTTAACAACTCGGACTCGTTTGCTTGCTTACATAAATATCCTGGAAATATCCAATTGAATAGACTATACGGTGTACAGCTTGAGGACGAACAACAGCACACCTGCTTTGAGATTAAAGAAGTGACACGACGATGCCCTCGCTGCAGATTGGACTATAAACAACACCGCCTTCAGCCCATGAGGCGAAATATGGTCGGAAGATTTCGAAGCGACCTCAACAGACATGAACAGGATCACAAGTTCACGCGCTGGATTTTGATTGGACAACGCGCCAGCTATGCATGAGCTGCACGTGATTCTTCGGCCAACTAGACGGGTTCCACGTGATAAAATTGCGTTCGCGTGAAAGCACCCGTGCTCAAATTACGTCCTTTCATTTCATTGGTTCTTACTGTCCCAGGGACAAAAATTTCTCGGACCACCATTTCTGCAAAAATCGAGTCAGTGCAAAGCTATATAACTGCCGCGCATGCGTTTGTAACCAATGTTGAGATTAGGATTGCGGGCTCCGCTGGTCGCCCGCAAAAAAGTACATACATGGAGGGAACCTATGATAGTAGTTTAGTGCAAACTTTATTGATAGTGTACTTGGTGCAAGTCTCAAGTTGCAGTGTTTAATTGACTTGAGAAATTGGGTTTTGAATTTCTCAATTTTTAACATCATTTTTAAGTTAAAAATTGAGTTCTCGGGCATTAAGAACATTCGGCGTTACCATGGCAAGAATTGAGTTATGACCTCAATGATTGACAGTTTTGAACATCCCCCAGGAGACCTACTTCTACTGTAAATTTGATTGGGGGGGAGGGGTGAAAATTTTTTCATTTTCCACTTTGTTTGATTTTTACAGAGAATTACTCTTAAGGAGGTTTAAGACATAGGGAAATTTTCAATGCATTGGTATTTCAACTATGCTTTTTATAAAGAACATCAAAGGGCCGCAGCCAAGACGAATAAAAATAAAAACGTAAAGTAATGATCTCTGGCTAACAGTATTTAAAACTACAAGCTTTTGACTGTCCGCTCTAAAGTCTTCCGACGTATGAAATCGGAAAACACAACAACAACAACAAACATTTATTTTACCAAACGAGTACAGATGAAAGTAATACATAGATTTAAAACTGTAAATGTGGTATTAGCTGCCTATAATAACCATAACGGCTAAAAAAATTAGGCAGCTATCTATGAAATAAAATAAAGAAAAATAAACGTTCATGTACATTACTTATAAAAAAAGGTCAGCGAAATAACATACAAAATCCAGTTATTATAAAAATAACAACATTAAATTATGTGGACCAAAATTAACGAAATTTTGCTAGAAAGTGATGCTGTCACTGTCGCCGGAGTGCCTAAAAATCGCTGCTGTCGCTCTGCTAGAAATAAAACCGGAATATCACCTGAACGGCATGACAAGCTCG
>JAHPZR010004266.1:62500-70739 GCA_019787425.1 Platygyra sinensis
TTTTGAACATCCCTCATGGGGACCTACTTCTATGTAAATTTGATTGGAGGGGTCAACATTTTTCGTTTTTCACTTTGTTTGATTTTTACAGAGAATTGCTCTTAAATCTCCCTATGTCTTAAACGTTCCTCTGTTTGTGGACAGATTTGCTGAACATCTTCCAAGCTAGTACCATCGCTTTATCCACCCTTGTTTTCGTGCTGCTTATTGTAATTGGTGTGTTGGTATGTCGACTGAGACGAACTCTACCGAATAACAAAACATCGACAGCAGACACAAACGTCGCCGATGATTTGGGTCAAGCTAGAGCGTCACGTGCTCAACACGTGTCAGAGCCAGGTGTCTATATGGAACTCGGCGCCAGGCCTTCAGAAGGGCAGTCACGTGAACCTGCTGAGTACGAAACATTACAGGGCAGACACCAGACCTCAGGATATTATAATGTTGGAATTGAGTCAGGAAACTGAAAGAAAGAAGACAAAGAAGTTTAAGATAACATAGAAAATTACCAGTATTAAATGGCTTTTTTAGAGACCATAGACCCTTTGCATAAATGGCGCCTAATTTAAATAACAATACTTGGTACATCCTTAGCCTCACATTGATGTTTCAAGACAAAGGAATTTTCACTTGAATGTGAGGCTAAGGATGTATCAGTATTGTTATTCAAATTTAGGCGCCATTTATGCAAAGGGTCTATGTATTAGAATGAATTGTGCTCTTTGGGTCCCTAAGTCGCCGTAATTCAAGGCGACTTAAAGCGATTTAAGGCGACTTAAGAAAAGTTCGCCCATAAAGTCAGGCGATTTCAGGCGATTTAAGGCGACTCAAGGCGATTTTAAGGCGACTTAAAGCGATTTTAAAGCGACTTAAGGCGATTTATGACGACTTAAGACATCTTTACACAACATACGGCAACCTAGAGTGCTTTAATTCTACTTAAATGATAGAGTATCAGTTCATCAAAGTCTCTACAAAAAGCTCTATTTCTTTCCAAAAATCTCGTCCATCGATATAATAATTATGATTACAATAATATTATTTCACAGTTCTTAATTGCTATAATTTATGTCAGTGTCAGATGTCCACTTTCAAAGCCACAAGAGCTCACAAATGCTGGGCTGGAATAAAAATAATAATAAAATATAGTTTAAGTAATTACAGTATATTGCAAGCACAAAGTAGCCATTAAACGTACAGATAACAATGTTGCTTGTGGAGGGAGACATTATGGTTTTCATCAATTTTTATTGTAGTTTTCCATTTTAAGATGTTCGATTGTCATGAGTGTTCCACTATGGTTTTGCAGTTTTGGGCAAATCTCTAAGGCTGTTTCCAAGCACCCTCAATGTCCCACTCATTATAATGTGTTGATCAGTAACAGTAAAGTGAGCATTACAGCATACATGAATAATGTAAAACACCAAAATGCACAATATTTATCTACTCATCAAAAGAAAAGCGTAATATTTATGTCTTTCTTTTGATGAGTTGATAAATAAGACTATTAAATAAATTTTGTAATGTGAACAATAAATAAACGACAAGAAGTCGTGATATTCACAAATGACAATCGTTATCTTTGTAAAGTTATCTCCGAGATTCTTTCAGCTTGCACTGTGAATTTTTGCACGAAAGTTTGGTAAATTATACGCCACTCCAATGGCATCAAACAGCGATTGTTCCTTTTCTTGAACCCAACCAATTTGTTCTTCCCTTTCCCCAGTGAGGCAGAACACTCCAATACCGTAACAAGTACCGTATGCCAAGGTCTTTCTCAATGAAACTTCTTTCCCTTGGTCATTGATCACTTTTTTGGTTCCTGGAAACTTGGACGTTCCACTGACATTAAACTTGAAGGTTTTAAGAGGCCCTGACTGAGAAAGCGTGTCAGGCCTTGGAAACGGGGGTCGGCCAAATTCAATGAAACTTGGTGAGGACATTGACCTTGATGAGCTATTACTAGATCCAGTTTTATTTGTCTTCGTTCTATCTTCCTTTCACTTTTTCAGGGGGGGGTCCTATTTTGGGGTCTCAGAGAACAAAAAAACATCCATATGAGAGGTAACTTTCGAGTACCATTACAATAAATGTAGAAAGCTCACAGCATATATAATGGTATAGGATGTTTGTACTAAGAACCTACTTTTAAATGGTTTATGGCTTTAGGGAATATAATTATTGGGAGGAGATATACATGACACTAAATTTACTCAAATTTCGACCCCCCTGAAAGCACTAAAAATAGCCCAACTTCAAAAAATCGTAATTTTTACCTGTAATCCTATTAAGAATCGAGACACACGTCATGAGTTACCTAAGGGCATCTATAATCCAAAACAGTATAGAAAAATTTGGGTCATTAAGATTTGCTGCTTTCCTGGCATCATTATTATGCAACACTTTTGCAAAATGACCTCATTTGCATAAACCTAATTTTGACTTAAAAATCACTGTAAAATCAGTTTTTTTCCCAGCCTAGATAGTTTTTAAGGGAAAGAGAATGTTTCATAAATTTGAAAGAGTGATTTCGTGTAAACGGCAAAATAAAAGGAAAATAAAATTACTGTGCTATGAGTCATGAAAACGCTTTTGGCCAAGCCTGATGTGGGACTTGAAATTAAACTTATACACTACTGGCTACACAGTTATTAGAAACTCAATTAATCATAATATATAGTGATAATGTAACAGTTAAGTAAAGTTTTCTGAAGCAAAATAATGTAAAATATCTTGCAATCATTCCTCATTTTGTCCGTGTTTGTACTGAAGACTTGTTACAATTTGGCACCAGTCTCCATGCGTTGAACAACAAACAGAACTTGCAACAAGATAGTTGAATTGGAAGATGACTTACTGCTCATTTGGCAATAACTCAGACCCTTGTAGTACTGTAAAATAGGCGCTACATGACGATGCCATTGTGTCGCTAATGTCCTGCACGTCGGATATGGGGCCATGGCTCCAAAATTAGTAGAAAGGTTTCGGAGCATCGGGCATTAGAGGTTGACCAACAGCCGGGACAAGTGAGTAAAACATTCTTACAGTGTGACAGGACAATCAGCTGCAAACTAGTCAGATTCTTTTATACCAGGTCTTCTTATACATGGTAAAATAATGCTTAATTGACAAGCACGATAACAACCTTTATTATTCAACAAATTGTAACACTATCCAAATATGGTCATGATGCTCTCGATATCTGTCATCCGTAGGTGACGGATATCCGGCGATATACGTAGCTTCGTACGTGGGAAGAAAAAGTGAAGTGAAAAAATGTTGACAGAAAGGTTTAAAAATGTTACGAGCTTGGAAATCAATTTTGTTATCAATTTGTTGAATAATAAAACAATTATCCTGCTCAATCTTGCGGAATATCGTCTGATTTTAGCCGACGAGGCCGTAGGCCTCGTTGGCTAAGTATCAGACGATATTCCGCGCGATTTCGCAGGATAATTGTTAATTATCCGGTTGTGTCACCAGTTTATTCATTCAATTCCCCTTAAGTTTTCTTCAAAATTAGCAAATTACTTAATTTACAGTTGATGAAACCAATGAAAACGATCCGTTTGGCAGAAATATTCAAGCTGCCAATTCACCTCCTAAAGCTATTTATGATGGATTTTTACAGCCTAGGATGGCGTAAAGTTCACGTCTTGTACAAAGCTAGAGTGAACGCAACAAGACGTCTCCCTTCGGCTTCACATAACGGCGATGAAACAAAACAATCCCCAGTCCCTAGCAACATAAACTCTCTCAGTCCTTGCATTCCTTAAAATTTACATACCCTTGTCTAGACTGATGTATAGTGATTAATGATCAAACTGGCTGACAATGCTCCTCGAATCAGCGTACTCTCAATATCCTACTGGATTGCGTGACGAACGAAAGCAGCCTTGCTCCCATGGGGTGTCATGTTACCGACCGGTAAAAGCGTTATAAATTTCTCTTGGCAATGTTTGCATCAGAAGAGAACCAAAGACCCGTCATGCTGTATTAATAAACCCTTATTATACCACAAATCATTTGCTCGTTGGCACTCTATCGATAGGTATACCTAGTAGTAAAGTCTTACCAAAGGTTTACCAAGTTTAATTATGGTGTAACCAGAACAATTTATGAAAGCTAACCATTTCGAGCCGGCTCTTAGACCTAATCACTAGAGATCAGTACCTGACCCAGCAGCTTAGCTCTGCCTAATTAAATAGGGTGTCGTTTATCTACTTGTACCAGGAGCCATAATCAGGGACGGAGACCGCAAGTCTCGGGATGCGCGCGGACCCATGATATGGGACAATTTTTCTATTTTTAGAACAAATTGCGCCATCCTGACGTCATATATCCGCGCTGATCCACGCACGTGTCTTGGGCTCTCGCGTGGATGTTGTCACGTTGTGTGATGAAATGGTGAGAGTTGCGAGATTCTCCTTCCGATTTTTCACGGCGATGACAGGGAATAAGGCAAAGAAGGATAGGGGCTCTTCTATGGACTTTTATGCCCTGATTTAATGGAAAAGGTGTGTTTTTCAGGGTCGAGAATTTCTTTAATTCCGCGCTGTAAATGAATAAAATCCGTTCGCCGGCTAATTATTCCCGTAAACTTTTGTGTTTGTTTTGTAGAAAAAAGTTCTGTAAGAAAACTGTTTACTCCGGTATCGAGTTAATTTGTGAGTTTGCCAAACAATGCTTTATCATAACCAAAACCTGTGTTTGATAGTTTCTTGTTGTTTCTGCTCGTTAGGCGAGTTTGCAAAAGTTTTTGAAGGCAAGTCTGACGCGTACGAGTAGTTCATTTGCATAGTGCACCACATGCACTTTCAAGTCCGAGTCGGTGTTTTCAGATTGTGAATAAATCGGGAAAAAGATTTGTTTCGCTGTCTTTTGTGCTGAGATACTACTAACAACAAATTTTACCAACGTTCACCAAAAGGCTACTAACATCATGTGTGTTTCTTTCACATGGTGAAACTTTACACTGCGATAAAAAAAAATAGACAGGGAGTTTTGATTCAATCGAAATCTTTATTCGAGTTCATTAAAAGCGTCATCGTAACTTTTCTGATTATTTCTACTGTATTCACATATTTTCGGCTAAGCTTTTAATATGTTCTCAAACATTAGTCAACTTTAAACATATTCAAAAACTAGAGACATTATACGAGTTCGATGTACGTTTTCACACCAAAGTACGAAGTCCAATTTGTCATGTTTTACTAGCTGTGCAAAAAACGCATCGGCGAGCGCTCTCATTTATCGACAACAGAAAATTTTTACACAAACAAAACTAAGCAGCATCTACGGACATAAACCTATTGTCACTTATTGGGCCTTAACGCTGCCATATCCAAACATATCCAACTAGTTTTTTTTTTCTGTGTTATGAAAAAGCTGTTTATCTTCTTCATATGTGAAATTTAGAGTGGAGTAATGTGAAGTTCTTGTCAAAGGAGCAGCGGAACTCAACTTGGTCAGCGATATAAAGCGGGACATACCTAAATTCGGCACTGTCTTCACTCAAACTGGAGCAACTTACGGCGAAAATACTTAAGCAAAACTCCAACAGCCATAAAGGCGTTGAGTTGTGGGCCAAATTAAAAGCATAAACGATTTCGGACGCCATTTCCCCTGCGCGACATCCGCGAAAATCCTCGCAGCAATGTACGCGCGTGTGCCGCAGGCGATCGCGCAATTTGTTCCAAAAAAGAGAAAAATTGTCCCCTATCATGGCGCCAACTCCAATACTAGAAATGGCGCGCGCTTACGGTCTCCGTCCCTGATTATGGATCCTGCTTGTACCGTGTTTTTGTGTCACTGAAGGGAGACCGTGCTTAGTTGCGTTTCTACTCTCGCTTTGCTAGCAAAGACGTGAACTTTACGCCGCATCCTAGGGCTGTAAAAATCCATGCATAAATATGCCTGTTAGGGAGGTGAATTGGCAGCTTGAATTTCTGCCAAACGGATCGTTTCATTCGGTTTCATCAACGGTAAATTAAGTAATTTGCTAATTTTGAAGAAAAACTTAAGGGGAATTGAATGAATAAACTCGTGACACAACCGGAATTAATTAACAATTAATCCTGCGAAATCGCGCGGAATATCGTCTGATACTTAGCCAACAGGCCTACGGCCTCGTCGGCTAAAATCAGACGATATTCCGCGAGATTGAGCAGGATAATTGTTTTATTATCAACAAATTGATAACAAAATTGATTTCCAAGCTCGTAACATTTTTAAACCTTTCTGTCGACATTTTTTCACTTCACTTTTTCTTCCCACGTACGAAGCTACGTATATCGCCGGATATCTGTTACCTACGGATGACAGATATCGGAGCATCATGACCATATTTGGATAGTGTTACAATTTGTTGACTAATAATAAAGGTTGTTATCGTGCTTGTCAATTAAGCATCATTTTACCATGTATAAGAAGACCTGGTATAAAAGAATCTGACTAGTTTGCAGCTGATTGTCCTGTCACACTGTAAGAATGTTTTACTCACTTGTCCCGGCTGTTGGTCAACCTCTAATGCCCGATGCTCCGAAACCTTTATACTAATTTTGGAGCCATGGCCCCATATCCGACGTGCAGGACATTAGCGACACAATGGCATCGTCATGTAGCGCCTATTTTACAGCACTACAAGGGTCTGAGTTATTGCCAAATGAGCAGTAAGTCATCTTCCAATTCAACTATCTTGTTGCAAGTTCTGTTTGTTGTTCAACGCATGGAGACTGGTGCCAAATTGTAACAAGTCTTCAGTACAAACACGGACAAAATGAGGAATGATTGCAAGATATTTTACATTATTTTGCTTCAGATAACTTTACTTAACTGTTACATTATCACTATATCTTATGATTAATTGAGTTTATAATAACTGTGTAGCCAGTAGTGTATAAGTTTAATTACAAGTCCCACATCAGGCTTGGCCAAAAGCGTTTTCATGACTCATAGCACAGTAGTTTTATTTTCCTTTTATTTTGTTTACACGAAATCACTCCTTCAAATTTATGAAACATTCTCTTTCCCTTAAAAATTATCTAGGCTGGGAAAAAAACTGATTTTACAGTGATTTTTAAGTCAAAATTAGGTTTATGCAAATGAGGTCATTTTGCAAAAGTGTTGCATAATAATGATGCCAGGAAAGCAGCAAATCTTAATGACCCAAATTTTTCTATACTGTTTTGGATTATAGATGCCCTTAGGTAACTCATGACGTGTGTCTTGATTCTTAATAGGATTACAGGTAAAAATTACGATTTTTTGAAGTTGGGTTATTTTTCGTGTTTTCAGGGGGGTCGAAATTTGAGTAAATTTAGTGTCATGTATATCTCCTCCCAATAATTATATTCCCTAAAGCCATAAACCATTTAAAAGTAGGTTCTTAGTACAAACATCCTATACCATTACATATGCTGTGAGCTTTCTACATTTATTGTAATGGTACTCGAAAGTTACCTCTCATATGGGCGTTTTTTTGTACTCTGAGACCCCAAAATAGGACCCTCCCTGAAAAAGTGAAAGGAAGATAGAACGAAGACAAATAAAACTGGATCTAGTAATAGCTCATCAAGGTTAATGTCCTCACCAAGTTTCATTGAATTTGGCCGACCCCCGTTTCCAAGGTCTGACACGCTTTCTCAGTCAGGGCCTCTTAAAACCTTCAAGTTTAATATGTCAGTGGAACGCCCAAGTTTTCCCAGGAACCAAAAAAGATGATCAATGACCAAGGGAGAACTGAAGTTTCATTGCGAAGACCTTGGCATACGGTACTTGTTACGGTATTGGAGTGTTCTGCCTCACTGGGCAAAGGGAAGTAACCAATTGGTTGGGTTCCAGAAAAAGGAAACAATCGCTGTTTGATGCCATTGGAGTTGGCGTATAATTTACCAAACTTTCGTGCAAACATTTCACAGTGCAAGCTGAACGAATCTCGGAGATAACTTTACAAAGATACGCTTGTCATTGGTTGAATATCACGACCTTCTTGTCCGGTTATTTCTTGTTCACATTACAAATTTATTTAATAGGCATTTTTTTTTTTTGTTTTAGATTATTTTATCAACTCATGCAAAAGAAAGGACCATAAATATTACGGCTTTTCTTTTGAGTGAGCTAGATAACTATTGTGGGCATTTTGGGTGTTTTTACATTATTCTATGATATGCCCGTAATGCTCACTTATACCTGTTCTGATCAACACATTATAATGAGTGTTCCACTTGGTTTTTGCAGT
>JAHPZR010004267.1:7500-17500 GCA_019787425.1 Platygyra sinensis
GTGCATTCAAAGCAAATGACTCCTGATGAAAACTGGTGCCATTTTCACTCAAAAAATTTTCAGAAGTTTTTGGCCGTCAGGAGTCACGTGACCTAATTTGCATATGTCGTGCAGCTGAATATGGCAAGATTTGCAAGCCAATTAGGTTATTATGGTTAAAGTTTTAGAAGATAGACCACTCCCCTAATTTTTGGGTGCAAAATGGAAAGAGCCATGCCTTAATTGTCTTGAGTGCTGCTGCATCCACATTTCGTCAGGGAAACCAGCAATAAGCATCCACATTTTTTCCCACGATGTAGCTCAGGGCGGAAGCACGCTGGAATCCCGAATCATGCAAGTAAAAGAAAACACAAGTACCAACCACAAAACTTAATTGGTCTTCACTTGCACGGTTGCGGTTGTGTTCTAAAACGTCCGCCAACACTACCGACGGGCAAAGACACACATTGTAACGATAAACGTTTTGGAGCCTGGCACTGTAAGAGTGGACAAGTGGCACAGAAATTTTCGGGAATTCTGGTAAAAGCGAGAAAAAGGGAATACCTCGAAAGGTATTACCTTTTTCCCGAAACCTTTCCACCGAGATGAACCGTACCATTTGAATTCGCCCTGGAATTACCGAAAATTCCATTCAAATGGTAAGCGCTCCTCGAAAAGTATTTCCTTTTTTCCGAAAGCTTTCCACCGGGATGAACCGGTCCATTTGAATTCGCCCCGGAATTACCGAAAATTCCATGTAAATGGTAAGCGCTCCTAAATTCGCTTCTTGACGAAATTAGAGCATCCGATGATGCAAAAGTTATGCGCACTGCAAATGTTGGCTTCCGAAGGTGGACGCCAGTAAAATCTCCGCCTAGAAACGGACCACGACCACCGCGTCAATCAAAGTTCTGTGCACTTTGCCAACAGGCCGGAAGCCCCGAATGTCGTCATCTCCCCGAGGAGAACCGCAAATATATCGCGAAAGCCCGCCAAATCGCCAACATCGTTGACGATCATCTTGAGGAAAATGACGAGTCAGTGCCGTTCGCTAGTGACTGTGAGTTCAATAATGAGATCAGAAGTGTTGAGTGTGGCCCGAAACCTGCAGTTCTCCATGTACAGACACGTCAGTCCCCCTAAATTGACGCGTTCCACGCCCATCACCCTGTGTTTATTACTTTGGACAGCGGCACCACTGGCAACATGATTGGACCTTCTCTCATCACACGCTTGGGAGGTCACCTTAGTCCCGGTTCACGATCTGCACACCAGGCAGACGGGTGCTCCCCACTAAAGGTTGTTGGAGAAACTCGTGTGTCATTCACCCGTGTAAACCGAGAATTCTCGTTTGAAGGTTTAGCAGTTGAGAACCTCGACGTTGACTTATTGGCAGGAACGCCGTTTATGGAGACCAACGACATTTTCATCCGCCCAGCCAAACGCCAGATTACGATTGGGGATGGCCTCACTTATGCTTATAAATCCCAGGCCCCTACAGTGACCAGCACAGCCGCCCGTCGAGCTATTGTTTTCTGTGCACCCCCTACCTCTACAACCATTTGGCCTGCGCGACTTCGTTGAAATTAACCTGCCCGATGATGCCCTTCCTGACTGCGAGTATGCTCTCGAGCCACGTTCTGATACTCCGAGTGTACGAAAGTTGACTGCCTCCCAGCTATGGTCACCTCCTAGCATTGTTTCGAACGTCGCAGGTAAAATACGAATCCCCAACCTGTCATCTGAGCCACATTCCCTCGAACGTAACGAACACTTTTTCCAAGTGAATCCCGTTTTCTCACCTGACTTTAACGTCGCAACCTCCTCAACAGCCTCCTTGTGAGCCATTCCCAAGACCAAGTGGCCCTACTGGTGACCTCCAACACAACTCCAGCGTGCGCCTTGACCCGGAGAATGCACACCCGCGAGACATCAGAGCCAAATTTCACGACTTCCATGATGACTACGACGAGGTCTTTGATCCCCGAATTAAGGGAAACAATGGTGCTGCATGGTCATTCGAGGCTCGAGTAAACATGGGCCCAGTCGACCCTTCCCAAAGTAAAGGGCGGCTACCCCAATATGCCAGAGACAAGCTAGTGGAGCTGCAAGGCAAATTCGATCAACTTGAGGAACTGGGTGTATTCAAACGCCCCGAGGATGTTGGCGTTTCCATCGAGTATCTGAATCCATCCTTCTTGCTAATGAAACAAAGTGGTAGTTACCGCCTGGTAACTGCATTTGCTGATGTAGGGCGATATAGTAAGCCCCAGCCGTCAGTAATGCCTGACGTCGATTCCACTTTACGCCACATCGCACAATGGAAACTCTTGATTGCCGCCGATTTGACAAGTGCCTTTTACCAAATCCTCTTATCTCAGGACTCCATGAAGTACTGTGGTGTTGCAATACCTTTCAAAGGGGTTAGGGTATATGTACGCTCCGCAATGGGTATACCTGGATCGGAAACAGCACTGGAAGAGCTCATGTGCGGCGTCCTCGGGCACCTGCTACACGAGGGAATAGTCGTCAAAATCGCGGACGACCTCTACTGTGGTGGAAACACCCCATATGAGCTGCTAGAAAATTGGAAGAAGGTCCTCCAAGCACTTTACCAATGCGACTTACGCTTGGCCGCATCCAAGACTGTAGTTAACCCTACTTCTACCACAATTCTTGGATGGATCTGGATGTCTGGAACCTTGCAGGCCAGTCCACATCGCATCGCAACCCTAGCCTCCTGTCTAGCATCGGAGACAGTAGGCCGCATGAGATCTTTTATTGTTGCCTACAAGGTCCTCGCTAGAGTACTACCAAATTGCTCTAGATTTATGGCCCCACTGGATGACATTGTAGCCGGGCGACAGTCAAATGAAGTCATTTCCTCGTCCGATGACCTCAGAGCTGCATTCAAAGAAGCTCATGTCGCATTAGCTAGCAATCGCACTATCACCTTCCCGAAACCTGATGATTTACTTTGGGTAGTCACCCACGGGGCGGTTAGGACACTAAGTATCGACGCCACATTGTATGCTACCTATGGAGACAAACTTCATCTCGCCGGTTTCTTTAGTCCAAAACTCAGAGGATCACAAGTTTCCTGGCTGCCTTGTGAGATCGAAGCACTTTCTATCGCAACTGCCACTGAACACTTCAGTCGTTAAATCATCCAGTCCAACAATGACGCATGCATTCTCACAGATAGCAAACCGTGTGTTCAAGCGTTTGAGAAACTGTGCCGCGGCGAGTTTTCCACAAGCCCATGTGTTTCTACCTTTCTCGCTGTCCTAAGTCGTTTCCATGCCTCCGTTAGACATGTTCTGGTGCAGCAATTCTGCCGTCCGACTTCGCCACTCGCAACGCGCCCCCTTGCCCCCCAAGTTTGCGCCTTTATTCACCATACCCAAAGTCTGTGGTTCTATCCAGGACATTCTCCACGGCCATGCGACCCGTGCATCTTGGTTAGCCATCCAGTCAGAGTGCAAAGATCACAGATGCACGCATATTCATCTGATCCAAGGAACAAGACCATCGAAAAAGCTCACCAATATTAAGGATGTCAAACGATACCTGAACGGTGCGATAATCGCAAAGGATGACTTATTGGAAGTCAAACGTGACGAGCCCTTTACTCGCTATAGGGAATGCATTATAGCTGATTATGATGATGATGATGATGAATGTGTATTTATATACCGCACATATCACATATCGTCTCATGGCAGTTTACAATTCTTATTATTCTTGTCCCCTTATTATTGTCCCCAGACAGGTTCTGGATGAATTGCTGACTGCCTTGCATATCCAGTTGAGCCACTCCTCAAGTCACCAGCTTTTTTAAAATGGTCACCAAACGGTGCCTATTTGCCTTAGACATGGATAAGGAGGCAGCGTGGCCGAGTGGTTGAGGGCGCTGGTGTTGTAATCCGGAGGTCCCGGGTTCAATGCCTCCACCATGTCACTAGCGGGATTTGTTTCTCGGTAGTCCCGAGTTCAAATCCTCGGTCACGCTTTGTAAATAGCCAACTGGTCTGCCTCCTGCCAGTTGAGATTTTTAACCATGTTACGTTTATTTGAAATATGTGTTTCCTTTGTTCAGTGGCATGCCTATAAACTTGCTAATAATTAGTGCTCAGTTAAGTGCATGTCGACCATAAATCAGATTTACATTTTTACATTTTACGTAAGGCAATAGAACGCGTAGTTAAGAGTTGCACCTCTTGCGCCGTCTTAAGCCAAACCCCACAGGCGAGCGTTGAGCAGTCTTCATGTGAGCCGCCAGATGCCGTTGGCATCTCCGTTTCCGACAACTTATACTGGTCCTGAGGGAATCCGTAACGTCATACGCCTCAGCAATGGTAATAGAAGATGAGCGCCATCACACGTTACGCGACGCCCTGGTTCGCCTATGCATTCAGCTACGCCCTTTAGACGGCCTTCCCGCTGTCATCCGAACAGACCCCGCCTCTGTATTCAAGTCCCTCGTCAACGACCAGCTTTGCGACACCACAGAATCGTCCTCGAACTTGTAAATCCTAAGAACCCCAATAAGAAACCTGTGGCGGAAATGGCTGTACAAGAGCTAGAGATTGAATTACTTCGCCAGGACCCTCTTAGCGGTGCCGTTTCAGAAGTCACCCTAGCAGTAGCAACAGCCAACTTAAATTCCCGCATCCGTTCCCGTGGATTGTCCTCTCGTGGGATGTGGTATCAACGAGACCAATTCTCAAATCGCCAACTTCCCATGTCCGACGAAGATCTCATAACCAAACAGCACTCTCAGAAGTCTGCAACATAATCATCGTAACGTGCAGGGCGCCGACGCTGGCGCGCTGAACGCCTCGGCTGGTTGACACTCTCAGAGGGAAAAAACTGCGTCTCTTCGGTGTGGTCAGAGGGGAGGTCCACAGGCTCGCTAGTACTTGGACCCAGGGAAAAGTCATTTTCTTCTTGCTCTGGTACGTGCTTATCCGCTGGTAAAGAAATTGCACACGGGATCTCTGGCGGGGTAGGAGGAGTGGTTTGTGGAATGGGGTCCTCTTCATTCCCAGAGGAGTCGTCTGGACGTTGAGGAGAGTGTGTTTCTTATAGGTCTCCAGGAATATGATAGCACTCCGAACTTTTTTATACGGTAGCTGGTGCTACGCAACTGGGAACCGATGAACTTTCTTATCTTACGGAAGGTGCCTTCAATGTTGGTTACTAAATAGCAGTCCCTTGTCGTGATTTGTTTAGGTCTGAATGGATGTAGACGAGGTCTCCAACTTCAATGCTGGGAGTAGTTCGAGGTAGGGCCAACGGGGCTTTGGATTTCATGTTGTGAGGATGATTGATAAGTCTTTGATCGTGCTGTTTGGTTATGAGATCTTCGTCGGACATGGGAAGTTGGCGATTTGAGAATTGGTCTCGTTGATACCACATCCCACGAGAGGACAATCCACGGGAACGGATGCGGGAATTTAAGTTGGCTGTTGCTACTGCTAGGGTGACTTCTGAAACGGCACCGCTAAGAGGGTCCTGGCGAAGTAATTCAATCTCTAGCTCTTGTACAGCCATTTCCGCCACAGGTTTCTTATTGGGGTTCTTAGGATTTACAAGTTCGAGGACGATTCTGTGGTGTCGCAAAGCTGGTCGTTGACGAGGGACTTGAATACAGAGGCGGGGTCTGTTCGGATGACAGCGGGAAGGCCGTCTAAAGGGCGTAGCTGAATGCATAGGCGAACCAGGGCGTCGCGTAACGTGTGATGGCGCTCATCTTCTATTACCATTGCTGAGGCGTATGACGTTACGGATTCCCTCAGGACCAGTATAAGTTGTCGGAAACGGAGATGCCAACGGCATCTGGCGGCTCACATGAAGACTGCTCAACGCTCGCCTGTGGGGTTTGGCTTAAGACGGCGCAAGAGGTGCAACTCTTAACTACGCGTTCTATTGCCTTACGTAAAATGTAAAAATGTAAATCTGATTTATGGTCGACATGCACTTAACTGAGCACTAATTATTAGCAAGTTTATAGGCATGCCACTGAACAAAGGAAACACATATTTCAAATAAACGTAACATGGTTAAAAATCTCAACTGGCAGGAGGCAGACCAGTTGGCTATTTACAAAGCGTGACCGAGGATTTGAACTCGGGACTACCGAGAAACAAATCCCGCTAGTGACATGGTGGAGGCATTGAACCCGGGACCTCCGGATTACAACACCAGCGCCCTCAACCACTCGGCCACGCTGCCTCCTTATCCATGTCTAAGGCAAATAGGCACCGTTTGGTGACCATTTTAAAAAAGCTGGTGACTTGAGGAGTGGCTCAACTGGATATGCAAGGCAGTCAGCAATTCATCCAGAACCTGTCTGGGGACAATAATAAGGGGACAAGAATAATAAGAATTGTAAACTGCCATGAGACGATATGTGATATGTGCGGTATATAAATACACATTCATCATCATCATCATCATAATCAGCTATAATGCATTCCCTATAGCGAGTAAAGGGCTCGTCACGTTTGACTTCCAATAAGTCATCCTTTGCGATTATCGCACCGTTCAGGTATCGTTTGACATCCTTAATATTGGTGAGCTTTTTCGATGGTCTTGTTCCTTGGATCAGATGAATATGCGTGCATCTGTGATCTTTGCACTCTGACTGGATGGCTAACCAAGATGCACGGGTCGCATGGCCGTGGAGAATGTCCTGGATAGAACCACAGACTTTGGGTATGGTGAATAAAGGCGCAAACTTGGGGGGCAAGGGGGCGCGTTGCGAGTGGCGAAGTCGGACGGCAGAATTGCTGCACCAGAACATGTCTAACGGAGGCATGGAAACGACTTAGGACAGCGAGAAAGGTAGAAACACATGGGCTTGTGGAAAACTCGCCGCGGCACAGTTTCTCAAACGCTTGAACACACGGTTTGCTATCTGTGAGAATGCATGCGTCATTGTTGGACTGGATGATTTAACGACTGAAGTGTTCAGTGGCAGTTGCGATAGAAAGTGCTTCGATCTCACAAGGCAGCCAGGAAACTTGTGATCCTCTGAGTTTTGGACTAAAGAAACCGGCGAGATGAAGTTTGTCTCCATAGGTAGCATACAATGTGGCGTCGATACTTAGTGTCCTAACCGCCCCGTGGGTGACTACCCAAAGTAAATCATCAGGTTTCGGGAAGGTGATAGTGCGATTGCTAGCTAATGCGACATGAGCTTCTTTGAATGCAGCTCTGAGGTCATCGGACGAGGAAATGACTTCATTTGACTGTCGCCCGGCTACAATGTCATCCAGTGGGGCCATAAATCTAGAGCAATTTGGTAGTACTCTAGCGAGGACCTTGTAGGCAACAATAAAAGATCTCATGCGGCCTACTGTCTCCGATGCTAGACAGGAGGCTAGGGTTGCGATGCGATGTGGACTGGCCTGCAAGGTTCCAGACATCCAGATCCATCCAAGAATTGTGGTAGAAGTAGGGTTAACTACAGTCTTGGATGCGGCCAAGCGTAAGTCGCATTGGTAAAGTGCTTGGAGGACCTTCTTCCAATTTTCTAGCAGCTCATATGGGGTGTTTCCACCACAGTAGAGGTCGTCCGCGATTTTGACGACTATTCCCTCGTGTAGCAGGTGCCCGAGGACGCCGCACATGAGCTCTTCCAGTGCTGTTTCCGATCCAGGTATACCCATTGCGGAGCGTACATATACCCTAACCCCTTTGAAAGGTATTGCAACACCACAGTACTTCATGGAGTCCTGAGATAAGAGGATTTGGTAAAAGGCACTTGTCAAATCGGCGGCAATCAAGAGTTTCCATTGTGCGATGTGGCGTAAAGTGGAATCGACGTCAGGCATTACTGACGGCTGGGGCTTACTATATCGCCCTACATCAGCAAATGCAGTTACCAGGCGGTAACTACCACTTTGTTTCATTAGCAAGAAGGATGGATTCAGATACTCGATGGAAACGCCAACATCCTCGGGGCGTTTGAATACACCCAGTTCCTCAAGTTGATCGAATTTGCCTTGCAGCTCCACTAGCTTGTCTCTGGCATATTGGGGTAGCCGCCCTTTACTTTGGGAAGGGTCGACTGGGCCCATGTTTACTCGAGCCTCGAATGACCATGCAGCACCATTGTTTCCCTTAATTCGGGGATCAAAGACCTCGTCGTAGTCATCATGGAAGTCGTGAAATTTGGCTCTGATGTCTCGCGGGTGTGCATTCTCCGGGTCAAGGCGCACGCTGGAGTTGTGTTGGAGGTCACCAGTAGGGCCACTTGGTCTTGGGAATGGCTCACAAGGAGGCTGTTGAGGAGGTTGCGACGTTAAAGTCAGGTGAGAAAACGGGATTCACTTGGAAAAAGTGTTCGTTACGTTCGAGGGAATGTGGCTCAGATGACAGGTTGGGGATTCGTATTTTACCTGCGACGTTCGAAACAATGCTAGGAGGTGACCATAGCTGGGAGGCAGTCAACTTTCGTACACTCGGAGTATCAGAACGTGGCTCGAGAGCATACTCGCAGTCAGGAAGGGCATCATCGGGCAGGTTAATTTCAACGAAGTCGCGCAGGCCAAATGGTTGTAGAGGTAGGGGGTGCACAGAAAACAATAGCTCGACGGGCGGCTGTGCTGGTCACTGTAGGGGCCTGGGATTTATAAGCATAAGTGAGGCCATCCCCAATCGTAATCTGGCGTTTGGCTGGGCGGATGAAAATGTCGTTGGTCTCCATAAACGGCGTTCCTGCCAATAAGTCAACGTCGAGGTTCTCAACTGCTAAACCTTCAAACGAGAATTCTCGGTTTACACGGGTGAATGACACACGAGTTTCTCCAACAACCTTTAGTGGGGAGCACCCGTCTGCCTGGTGTGCAGATCGTGAACCGGGACTAAGGTGACCTCCCAAGCGTGTGATGAGAGAAGGTCCAATCATGTTGCCAGTGGTGCCGCTGTCCAAAGTAATAAACACAGGGTGATGGGCGTGGAACGCGTCAATTTAGGGGGACTGACGTGTCTGTACATGGAGAACTGCAGGTTTCGGGCCACACTCAACACTTCTGATCTCATTATTGAACTCACAGTCACTAGCGAACGGCACTGACTCGTCATTTTCCTCAAGATGATCGTCAACGATGTTGGCGATTTGGCGGGCTTTCGCGATATATTTGCGGTTCTCCTCGGGGAGATGACGACATTCGGGGCTTCCGGCCTGTTGGCAAAGTGCACAGAACTTTGATTGACGCGGTGGTCGTGGTCCGTTTCTAGGCGGAGATTTTACTGGCGTCCACCTTCGGAAGCCAACATTTGCAGTGCGCATAACTTTTGCATCATCGGATGCTCTAATTTCGTCAAGAAGCGAATTTAGGAGCGCTTACCATTTACATGGAATTTTCGGTAATTCCGGGGCGAATTCAAATGGACCGGTTCATCCCGGTGGAAAGCTTTCGGAAAAAAGGAAATACTTTTCGAGGAGCGCTTACCATTTGAATGGAATTTTCGGTAATTCCAGGGCGAATTCAAATGGTACGGTTCATCTCGGTGGAAAGGTTTCGGGAAAAAGGTAATACCTTTCGAGGTATTCCCTTTTTCTCGCTTTTACCAGAATTCCCGAAAATTTCTGTGCCACTTGTCCACTCTTACAGTGCCAGGCTCCAAAACGTTTATCGTTACAATGTGTGTCTTTGCCCGTCGGTAGTGTTGGCGGACGTTTTAGAACACAACCGCAACCGTGCAAGTGAAGACCAATTAAGTTTTGTGGTTGGTACTTGTGTTTTCTTTTACTTGCATGATTCGGGATTCCAGCGTGCTTCCGCCCTGAGCTACATCGTGGGAAAAAATGTGGATGCTTATTGCTGGTTTCCCTGACGAAATGTGGATGCAGCAGCACTCAAGACAATTAAGGCATGGCTCTTTCCATTTTGCACCCAAAAATTAGGGGAGTGGTCTATCTTCTAAAACTTTAACCATAATAACCTAATTGGCTTGCAAATCTTGCCATATTCAGCTGCACGACATATGCAAATTAGGTCACGTGACT
>JAHPZR010004267.1:20000-39101 GCA_019787425.1 Platygyra sinensis
CCTAAATAGGTGTATTCTTGAACAATTTGAATTGTTTCGCTGCCTAGTTTGAAGTTTGTGTCAACAGATTTCCTTGGGCGTTTTTGAAATATCATTATTTTTGTTTTCTTTGGGTTGATTTTTAACATCCATGTTTCGCAGTATGAAGAGAGCGCGTTTAGACAATTTTGTAACCCTATTTTGGATCTTGACAGGATAATCAAATAATCTACATATAGGAGTGAGTTTATTTTTGTTCCATTTGGAAGAACGAATGGATCAGACATCGTGTTTTCGAATAAATACGACAAATTGTTGATATATAGGTTAAATAAAAGGGGACTTAAAATACATCCTTGACGTACACCTTTTGAGTATGAGAAAGATCGAGTTTTGTTTTCTGCGATTCATTATGGAACATGTAGAGCTGCAATAAAGGGTTTTAATCAGGTTGTAAAAGTGTCCTCCTATATTGAACTTGAGTAGTTTGTAGAACAACCCCTAGTGCCAAACGGAGTCGAAAGCTTTACGAAAATCTACGAAACAAGCATAGACTTTTTCCTTATGGTAGTGAACATATTTGTCTATTAGGGTCCTCAGCGTGAAAACATGATCTGCAGTACGGTTTTCGGGCAGAAAGCCAATTTGGGAATTATGTAATATCTTGTTTTCTTCAAAGTACAAATATAGTCTTTGATTTAAAATGGAGCTAAACATTTTTCCAAGGCAGCTAGATACACATAAGCCTCTATAGTTTGTTGAGTCACTCTTGTCACCCGATTTGTAGATCGCAGTTATAAGGCCTTGACACCAAATATCTGGCATTTTCCCAGATTGCAGAATAAGATTAAAAAGTTTGCTATAAACAGGCATAAGCGATTCAAGGCTCGCTTTGATCATTTCGTTTCTAATTTTGTCAACGAATGGGGATTTCTCATTTTTTAATTTCTTCGCTGCTTGGCGTATTTCTTGTTCAGTTATCGTATGATCTAAATAGTTAAGCTGTTCTTTTTCTTTTTCCAATGATTGCAACTCATTATAGATTTCTTGTTGTTGTATGGAAGTTCTCGGGTCTTTAGAGTGTAAAGATTGAAAGTGGTTGAGCCACGTTTCCTCCGAGATAGGGGCGGGGACATTTTCGACAATAGTATCGTCCATTGACTTTAAACAATTCCAAAACGATGCGTTGTTGGGATTTAATCCTAGTTCGTCGAGTTTAAGAGATTTTTCAGTCTGAAATGCTCTCCTCTTTGAGTCAAGAAGCTTTTTGTGATCAGTCAAGGTTTTGTGAAATTTTTCCCGTATCTCAGAGTTAAAGGGATCACGATGTTTTTTATTTGATACTTTCCGTAACTCGTGTCTTTTTAGACGACATTCACGGTCGAACCATTTTTTGTTAGCCGTTGCCTTAATACGTTTGCGAGATTTTTTGGTTTTAATCTTGAGGCAGATTTTTGATGTCGCAGTTAGAATGTTCACAGCATTGTCTAATGAGACGTTCACGTCTTCAGTGTGTCGTTCCATATATTCCCTTATTAGGATTTGGATTGATTCCGTGCGTAGCGTGTTTCTGAATTTTAAATACGAGTCACTTTCCCAACAGAATTGACGTGGTAGACTCGTTAATCTATCGGTGGAACTTGAATTTTGGGTATTGTTTGTTGGTAAGCTGTTGTTTACATTCAGCCATGCGACGATGGCACTGTGGTCCGATAAGTAAGATGGTTGCTTAACAACAAAACTGTTAACATTAAGTAATGTATATTGATCGCATATTACGTAATCAATAACGCTTGTCCCGTTTTTCCCATGAAAGGTGGGTCTGCCTAGAGTATCACCACTAGTTCTGCCATTAACTATTTATAAATCAAGGTTTTTACAAATTTCCAGTAGTCTTTTTCCATGACTGTTTATGACATTATCAAAACTATTTCTTTGAGCTGGCTGAAACGCTGATTCTGACTGATCATTAGAGATTACGTTGTTGCCCTCTTGCGAGACAGTATCGGAGTATTCTCCGGTCCTTGAATTTAAGTCTCCCATAAGAATAATTGATCCTGTCGGAGAAAAATCTATTATGTCGTGTTCTAGCTGATCAAAAATTTCGGAATCAAAATATTTCGAGTTGCACGGAGGTATATAAATTCCACAAACGTGAATATCCTTCATCGAATTTAAGAGATCTTTCTTGATTGTAAACCGAACATAATTTTGCGTTGATTTTTTGATTAAAATATTTTTATCGAGTTTGTTCTTAAAGAGGAAAGCTATTCCTCCAGAGTTCCGACCACCTTTTCTCGATTGGTTAGGGGTAGAACATTGTACAAATGATTTATATCCGGTTATTTCCAAATCAGTACAATTGC
Organism: Platygyra sinensis; assembly: GCA_019787425.1. NCBI lineage: Eukaryota > Metazoa > Cnidaria > Anthozoa > Scleractinia > Merulinidae > Platygyra > Platygyra sinensis. The sequence continues at coordinate 22,346 of JAHPZR010004267.1, forward strand.
CAATTTTGGTAAGCAATATAAAATCACAGTTATCAATAACATTCAAAAAATCAGGGTTCTGTAATTTGCTTCCAATGCATTTGGAAGATAATCCGTTGATATTCCAAGCACGAAAGGACAATTTGCTTGAAATATCGGGGCAAACTTTGGTACCAATAATAGATATCTTCATTATTTCCTCATTATACTGGTATAAAATTTATAGTAGTATTACGTTAAGTGTCTCAATGTCCAAATAAAGTTACATGGTTAATTAAACAAATGATTTTACAAATCGTAGAAAGGATATGATTTCCTGCGGTATTGTATTTGTTACACTGCTGGATGGGTGGGTCTCTTCACGGCCAGTGATAGGTGTGAGGAGGTGTGTTCTTGATGGCGTTGCTGAATGATGTATGAGGCAATAGTGGACTGCCACCTTGGGGAGATGCCGGGTGATTTCGTAGTGTTCTTCGTTGGGCACGGCCGTGAATGGCGTCTTTTAGGTTTTTCGCGAAAAGTCCTATGTGGCGTTTAAGAATATGCTTGTGATCATATAGAATATTTGGTTGATTCGCGAAAAGGTTGTCGTGCTTGATTAATTGTACATTGGGTAGTCTTGAGTAGTTACTGATTAATTGATCATTTATTGAAGTAATTAACGGAGTTGGGATGTCGTTGCGGGGCAGAAGAGTGGAGAACAATATCTTGCTTGAAGGGAATTTTGTTGAGGCCTCAGAGATCAACATTAAAATGTTTGAGACAAGTTCTTCGGCGGAATTGGCTGTCTCAAGGTCGTTTGTGCCTGTGTGTAACAGGATCATTTGAGGAGGAGTGCGGATTTCATTTTGCATATAGCTTCTTGCGTGTTCAATCAGTGGGGTTCTGATGTATTTGACTTCGAGTTTCGATGAAAACATTTGTTTTGTTTCCAGGAATTTTCCGTTAGAATCTCGCAAGAAGATCGCTTCATTCGAACGAGTGTTGTTGTTGTTGTTGTTGTTGTTGTTGTTGCTTGTCGTAGATGCAGAAGTAGCTGTGGTTTGCTTGTCTTGCCCCAGGGCTTGTTTACTATTGGCGATTGGTTTTGTGGGGGGTACTTGTAGGGGAGAAAAAGAATCAGATATTGGTAGATTCACAACCAGCAATTCGTTTTCGTTCCACTGGTCGCATTTTGGTGAATGATTTTCATATTCTTTACCACGTTCTTCATCTGTTCCGGAAATCGTGTTTTCTTCCACTGTGTTAGGGGGTGGCTGGCTCGACGGGTTACTACTGGTATTTTCCGGTGAATTCAATTTCTCCCAAAGCGATTTAATCTGATGTTTGAGAAACGTGACCTCTGCCTCTAGGTGGTTTTGGTTTTGTTTCATGGCTGAATTTTCTTCCGATATTTTGGCGTTTTTCTTCTGTAATGCGTTGTTTTCGTCTTGCAATTTTGTGATAAGAGCGGTGTGCTTTTGCAACTCATCATTTAGTTGTTTGTTGGTGTTTGCCAAGTGGTCCGCTATACCTCCCAGGGTCGTTTTCTGCACTTTGAAAAGATGATCTTGCTGAACAGCTTAGTAGTAGTAGTAGTAGTAGTAGTAGCAGTAGCAGTAGCAGTAGTAGTAGCAGTAGCAGTAGCAGTAGCAGTAGCAGTAGCAGTAGCAGTAGCAGTAGCAGTAGCAGTAGCAGTAGCAGTAGCAGTAGCAGTAGCAGTAGCAGTAGCAGTAGCAGTAGCAGTAGCAGTAGCAGTAGCAGTAGCAGTTACAGTAGCAGTAGCAGTAGCAGTAGCAGTAGCAGTAGCAGTAGCAGTAGCAGTAGCAGTAGCAGTAGCAGTAGCAGTAGCAGTAGCAGTACTAGTAGTAGTAGTAGTAGTAGTAGTAGTAGTAGTAGTAGTAGTAGTAGTAGTAGTAGTAGTAGTAGTAGTAGTAGTAGTAGTAGTAGTAGTAGTAGTAGTAGTAGTAGTGGTAGGTACTTTATCAAAATACGTTGCAACATTAGCTGAATTGCGTATTTACATACAAGTAATAAGTTATACTAATAATTAACAATAAGTAATAGTTGTCTACTAAGACTAAAAACGTATAATAAAAATCCTAAAAGTTATTTACAATTCTTCCTGACGCCATAAAAGAACTGTTCTTAAATCTATTTGTCTCGCAACGCGGCAAAGTGAAAGTGCGCGCGTGCCTAAAATTATAGTTGCTCTTATGAACAGGCGGCAACAAATTTCTTAACTTATGGTTGGGGTCGCTCATTATGCATTTAAACGTGCGCGTGCAAATGTTATGGAAATGCTCCGCAACCGTTGTTAAACTCGTAAGCTCTAAAGCTTGCTGATATTCTTACCAGGACATATCGTTCGCATTGCTCTTTTCTGAACGCGTTCTAACTCTTGTGAAAGGTAGGCTGGTAGCGCGTGATGGAAAACTGGCGCAGCATAGTCAATGACGGAGCGCACGCATATAATGTAAAAAAAGGCATAAATCTTTTTGTGGAACACGAGCTCTTTTTAGTTGAACAAGAAAGTAGAGCCTCTTAGCTGCTTTCTTAGTAACTTTCGTGATGTGCGCATTCCATGATAAGTCATCGGAAATAGTAACACCTAAAAGTTTAGCATCTTTAACTAACTTGATACATTCCTCTCCTATGACAACTAGAGCAAAGTCACAATCTGATGTAAAACTAATGCGGAGCTCCTTACATTTGTCTGTGTTTAACTTGACTCTGTTTCTAATTGACCAATTTACTACTTCGTTTACAATGGCTTGGGCCTCGCTATGCTCTCCTTTCTTTATTACCTCTGATGTTGTGGTATCGTCTACATATTTCCATATAGAGGCAAGGAGAAGCCAAGTAGCAATGTAGTAATGCAGTAATGTAGTAATTTAGTAATTTAGAAATGTAGTAATGTAGTCATGTAGTCATGTAGTCATGTAGTAATGTAGTCATGTAGTCATGTAGTCATGTAGTCATGTAGTCATGTAGTCATGTAGTCATGTAGTCATGTAGTCATGTAGTCATGTAGTCATGTAGTCATGTAGTCATGTAGTCATGTAGTCATGTAGTCATGTAGTCATGTAGTCATGTAGTCATGTAGTCATGTAGTCATGTAGTCATGTAGTCATGTAGTCATGTAGTCATGTAGTCATGTAGTCATGTAGTCATGTAGTCATGTAGTCATGTAGTCATGTAGTCATGTAGTCATGTAGTCATGTAGTCATGTAGTCATGTAGTCATGTTGTCATGTAGTCATGTAGTCATGTAGTCATGTAGTCATGTAGTCATGTAGTCATGTAGTCATGTAGTCATGTAGTCATGTAGTCATGTAGTCATGTAGTCATGTAGTCATGTAGTCATGTAGTCATGTAGTCATGTAGTCATGTAGTCATGTAGTCATGTAGTCATGTAGTCATGTAGTCATGTAGTCATGTAGTCATGTAGTCATGTAGTCATGTAGTCATGTAGTCATGTAGTCATGTAGTCATGTAGTCATGTAGTCATGTAGTCATGTAGTCATGTAGTCATGTAGTCATGTAGTCATGTAGTCATGTAGTCATGTAGTCATGTAGTCATGTAGTCATGTAGTCATGTAGTCATGTAGTCATGTAGTCATGTAGTCATGTAGTCATGTAGTCATGTAGTCATGTAGTCATGTAGTCATGTAGTCATGTAGTCATGTAGTCATGTAGTCATGTAGTCATGTAGTCATGTAGTCATCTAGTCATGTAGTCATGTAGTCATGTAGTCATGTAGTCATGTAGTCATGTAGTCATGTAGTCATGTAGTCATGTAGTCATGTAGTCATGTAGTCATGTAGTCATGTAGTCATGTAGTCATGTAGTCATGTAGTCATGGAGTCATGGAGTCATGGAGTCATGTAGTCATGGAGTCATGTAGTAATGTAGTAATGTAGTAATGTAGTAATGGAGTAATGGAGTAATGGAGTAATGGAGTAATGGAGTAATGGAGTAATGGAGTAATGGAGTAATGGAGTAATGTAGTAATGTAGTAATGTAGTAATGTAGTAATGTAGTAAAGTAGTAACCTACCGAGTGGTCAGTAGCAAGTATTGTAAGTGATGTACTTTAATATAAGTAACGAACTGTAAATTTTAATGTAACATGTTCTGTAATGCAGTGTAAGTAACATTAGAAAAAATAAACAAAAAATATGCTTTTAACTATGTAATGAAATTTGAAAAGCAATACAGATTCACCTATTTTTGTGAAGATAAATGCTACCTTTAAAATAGATAAATATTTAGTTTTCCGCATTAGGATCCAAGAACATCATCGTTCATATAAAAGTCATACTACTCAAGCATTCTGAAACAATGCAATAAACAATTACGGTAGTTCGAGGAAGGAAATGTGGTTACGTAATGGCATAATTTAAAATCATTCAGATCTGTGAAATTAGATACATACATCAACCTGCTATTTTACGAGGCAATCTCTAGCGTGTGCAAAAGGGCACAACGCACTGGCTTCTTAGAAAAATTACGAAGGTCGAATCTCTTCGGTGTTTTCGTAAAATTGAAGACGCGAAGTATAAAACTCAAAATTGAGCAAATATTTCATTTTGCCAATTAAAAAATTCATTTAATCTCTTACTTGGAGCAAACACTCACCTCTGGTAGCAATTCTTGTAATGGATATTTGCTACCAGTCGCAATTACCCATTTCTAGTAGTAATTACCCACTTTGCTACGTGTAGCAAATACTCACTTATGGTAGCAAATACTCACAGTGTGTATTTGCTACCGGTAGCAAATACTCACTTATGGTAGCAAATACTCACTGGTGGGTATTTACTACGGTAGCAAATACCCAATGCGTATTTGCTACCGTAGTAAATACCCGTTGATGGTAGCAAATACCCACCTGAATCTGACTTTCTCTCTTTCTCTCTTTCTTTCTTTCTCTCTTTCTTTTTTATTTTTATTCTTATAAATAAATTATTCTTATAGTATGGAGTAATAATGGTTGGATTAATACAAAAAAAAATACAAAAAAAGATGGAAAAGGTACAGTCTGTCTCCGCCCGCAAATAAAAAAAGGCTAATGGTGGTGGGCGGAGCTAGATGCAGTCCGTGGTTAAGCCGATCAACTATTAAAAAAATTATAAAATAAATTACAAAGGAAGTACAACTTAAAATCATTAACAATTACCAGTATTTATCAGTACAATCACAATTCAAGCTACCACAATATTAGATTCAAGGAATAAAAACAAGATGACATGAAAACGAAAACAGGAGGATTACAAGTTTAAGAACGTCTAACAAAGCTATGCTTCTTATTCATGTATTATGTAAAATTAACAATTTTTATAGAGAAGAATAGGCGCTTCAACATAATTGTCCTCAGGAATCATTATTAAGAGTAGCAAACCATGTACATGCTTTTTAAAGGCCCTTTTGGGAGTTGTTGATATCTGTGCCGGTAGAAATTCCAGAATTTAGCTCCAAATCTGGCAAAAAGACTTTTGATTTTTGCCCAGACTTGAAGATTTAATATAAAAGTTGCCTGAAGAGGAGCCCCTAGTCTTGTGCGTATGTATTTTATCAACTTTAGTAAAGAGATCACTGATATTAGGCGGAACAGACAAACTTGAGACGTCATACATAAAGAAACAGTTTCAATATAAAGCACATTTGTGGGCATATTATTTGAGGTGATAAACAGAGACAAGACGTGTGCTCTGGGCTCAGAAAAATACATTGAACGAAGGACACGTTTTTGCAGTATAAGGAGATTTTCTAGATGGGTTTCTAGCGGCTTGACCCCAAGCAGCTAAACAATAAGACATGTAAGGAAATATCATGGAACGATAGATATTTGAAAGAGTACAGAGAGAAACGAAGTGCCTAAGGCGAGCAATGACTCCAATAGTTTTACTTATTATAAGCAACGTATTCTATATTCCTTAAATGCTACTTTACATAAATGAGAATAAGAGATAACCGTAACTTGTCTCTACTGAGGGAAGGAAAACTCCGACAGAAAACCCTGACAGTCCAGGCTGCTGGTTGGGCGAGAGTCTTATCACTTCACCTTGTAAACGGAATCTAGTTAAATACAGGCTACAAAGGTTGCCGTACAACGTCGTGGAGGACTCTTCATGAAATCAGTTCATCAACTGGATTGATTAGGAAAGAATAAAGGGTATAAATACTCCGAATTATTGTAGGCTGAACAAAAAACTAACATGAAGGTGAAATGTTGGAAACAACAGGTTGCTGAGGAAGGCACTGTGGTTGAATTAGGTTTGGCAGGAGACAAAAACACTAAAAAACTTCGCCTCTGTATCGATTGTGTTACAAACATTGGTCTTACCCAAATTTCCATATCTTACCAGATCGAGGATGTAGCTTTTAGAGTCAGTTTTAAACGATCAGTACAAGATGTTAACAAGATACTAGAGCGTATACAGGTGCGAACTGCATAAGTGACCCTAATTTGGTTATCGCTAAAACACTGCTCAAGCTTAACAGAACGCGCAGGAGAGCGTTGCAAGTCAGAAAATACCAGACCAGTAAGTTGAACACGCCTGAAGTTATGGAGCAATTTCAGTTGGTATTAAAGAACAGGTTCAGCTGCCTGTCACTGGAGTACGAACAACACGGAAACACGTCTGAAGATGTGGATGAAGTAGCCCACGACAACAAAGAAGAGAAAAAGTTCAACAAAGATCACAGAAACCTATTGTAGCATAGATTTGTGCTAGGCTACTGAACAAGGTAAAGCAAAAGCTGTAGTCGCCCAGAGAGCTGGAAAAGATTAGAGGAAAGGAGAGGTCTAAAGCAAAAGTTAGTTTGTGTAAGGTCGACAAGATTTAGGGCGAGGGTGCCAGAGGAATAGAGCAGCAAACACTTAGGATTGAAGAAAAGTATGCAAAAGTTGGGTTAGAAAGGGTTCATGGCTCATAGCCTGCAAATAAAAGTGTATACAAAGCTACAATGGGACCGTGCAGCGATGGAGCCACTTAAGAGAATTGACATAATAAGGAACAAGGCCGGTCGGTTGTTGACAAACGAAGTATAGGCATGACATAGGTGGAAAGAACACTTCGAGGAAATGCTGAACAGACCCAACCCAGAAAAAGTGGCTAGAAGCGTAGAGGTGATATATGAAATTACTTCAGACCCTTTAACTAGGGCAGAGACCAGGGTTGCTATTCCCAGCATGAGCGCAGCCAAAGCACCTTGCGAGGACGACGACATCAACGCGTACGTAGAGCTCCTTAACGCTGACATAACAACATCAGTCGACATACTACACCACTGTTTTAGTAAGGTGTCCCTCTAAGACTGGGCAGCAAAGGAGATATCGTAAAGTTTCGAAACTGTCGGGACATCTTTTTTATGTCTGTTGTTGCAAATTGTTGGGCAAGGTGTTAATTAGAATTATACCAGATTGTGTTGATTCAAGCTTACGAAAGGAGAAAGATGGTTTTAGGCACGGAAGGAGAATGTTAGAGCATGTCTTTGTCTTTAGAAACATTGTGGAGCAATGAACTTTTAGCTTGTTCGAATGTTTCATCGACTATGAGAACGCCTATGGAATTGTTCACGGGTAAATCCTGTGAATGATCACGGAGAGTTATGGGATTCCACTAAAAGTGGTCCAAATGGTCAAGGCAATGTCTGATAATAACCAATGTTCGCTACCCGATTTCACAGGTCTAGCTGGCTGGTTCGATGTAAAGTCTGTAGTGAAGTAGGGCTGCAATATGTCGGGGTTTTTTGGTCTTGGTTTTGATCGACTGGATCCGGCATGAAAACTACAGTACCACATGAAAATTGCGTTCCAAGTTAGATAACTTGGATTTTGCTGATGATATTTCAGTTAAATCTGGCACAAAGCTTACATCCATCAGAAAGTGTTGAGTTTCAGTACCAATAGTAAAGCACCGTGATGAATAAAACTATTTAGATTAAACGTGGCCAGCAATGCAATGGTGCAAGTTGACGAACAAGACGTTGAAGACTTGGAGAGTTTTGTGTTCATGCGTTCATACATCAGCACGTCAGGTGGCAATGAAGAAGATATTCGAGCAAGGAAAAGCCCTTGCTGCGTACAAAAAGCTGAGCAGGATCTGAAATGACTATCAGTTTTCAAAGAGAAACAAGGTCAGTTTTAAATATAATGCACTCTCCTTGTTGTTGTATGGATGGGAAACGTGCTGGATGATTCCAGCAAATGTGGAAAAGGTGAAGGTGTTATTGCACATGAGCCTACATCGGATACTAAAGATCTACTGGCCAATGCGCATAACAAACGAGGAGATTAAAAAAAGAGCAGACATTAAGCAGGCATGTGGCAAGGAGGAGACGGACGTGGCCAGGTCACCTACTTAGAATTGATCATCATTTACATGTTCGAATCACTCTCACATGGTTACCAGAAAACAATAGGAATCGGGGCCTACAACGAGGGATAAGAAGATGACTAGCAGAAAGGGTGCTAAAGGTAACATGCTTTGTGTTCGTCATTTAAGTTCAAAACGTGCGATTCTTAATCGTAACTTTTGGAGCCGATGAACGTAATTCAACACTTTAACTGATGGAGATGCAACATTGTAGAATTCTAGTCGGACGAAGAGGTAGGAGCGATTTCACTCTTTTCTTTCCTCTCGTACAACTGCAATTTTTGTTTAGTTACCAGTGCACTTATGACGCGATATTATGCATATATATGAACGATTTCTGCACGTGCGCTATTATGGTTTCTTTAAAGTTGCTATTGACCAGACGAATGGTCATGAAGAATAAACATGTGGCTTAAAAACTGATATATTTAGAAATCAGATAGAGTTTTTCCTCGAAAGAGCCCATGCATGAAGAAACAGATCTACCTCTTGGGCATAACGTGAGCCATATCAACGGGTATAAGAATAAGATACGTTGTTAAAAATTGAAGGAATACAAAAATCAGAGAGTTATTTGTTCATAGCAGAGCCAAGAAACGGGTCTACTTGCCTGAGAAAAGATTAGCCCACACAATTCTGACGCGGGCTCCTTGACAAAACGATTTAAAATGAAGCTGGGAAAATTGCAAAGAGGTTTCCAATGCAATATTGGAAAAAGTATTGAGCCACAGAGAAGAACAGCGAGGAAAAAAGGAAAAACAAAGATCAGGTTAAATAGAAAGAACGACACTAAGGGAGAAGATCGACAAAAAGAAAAAAAAACATGTAGGACTACAAAAGAAGTGCCATGACAGATGAATATTAGGGAGAAGATGACTTTACCGAACGATCCCCCCAAAAAGACTATTAATACTTCCTAGCAGAGGAATATTCCATGGAGAAATGCTCGGTAACAAAAGAGCAAAACACTTTTAAACGATGAAAAATAGAAGGCTGCCAGTAAACAGGACTAAAAAGAAGATGACATGAGAAAAGGGAGTAGAGAATGGTTTCAACAGAGTCGATCGGATAAAACTATCATAGAATAATAATAAATAATAAATAATAATCTATTTACTTAATATAGCGCCCTTTAACATTAAAATGATCAAAAGCGCTTTTCATGAATTTAAAAAACAATAGCAGTAAAACTTTATACGAAAAATCTTTATTGTATATATTTTGAATTTTCATTTTTATATACCGTGTCCCCAGTTAGCACCTTGTCACTTAGGAGCTAGATCTTCATTTGACACATAAAGAAAGTATCATCATCATCATCATCATCATCATCATCACCATTATCATCATCATCATCATCATCATCATCATCACCATCATCATCATCAGCAGCAGCAGCATCATCACCCCCAAGTACCACTGCCAGGAATTACTTGTTTTAAGCTAAATTGAAAAGGTATGTCTTAAGCTTAAGAGAATACCAACCAGTGACTTGATAAGGCCGGACCAGTAAAATCACATAAGGCATTTTAAAAATAGGAAAAGTAGCAAGAATTAATAAACTCCATCTACATTGAAATGATAAAATCAGATGTACGCACAATCAAGACAGTGCTAGTACAAACGAGGTATCCCAAAACGTTTGGAATCACAAGGAAAAAGCTGAGAGGTTGCGCCATACAAAACAGCAGTGAGATCATTAAATTACCTACGAAATATCATCTAACATTATGCGGAAACTAAAAAGGACTAACTCGTACGTCAAAGTTTATTTATTGATCATAGTGATCATTACAACAGTACAAGATTACGTCAGTTAGCGGCTGTAAACGACGCACGCTGGACATAGAAGTGGAATAAGTACCACTGAGCACACATACTTGAGTTCCCTGTATGTATTATTGGAGTGGATATGTTTCTGAGTGGAATGTAGCTCTATAGTTGCATCAGTTTGTGGATTTCACGACGGCTTTGGATACCATTCACCGAGGCAGCAGAGTCACTATGTTGAGTGCTAAGAATTTTTTTTGAAATAACTGACATGTTGCGTGACATGCCCTTATTTGTCAAACCCTTATTTAGAGATTCCCGGATGTTTGAGAAGTGTAGTTCCTGCCATTAAAAGAAGATGACTTGTTTATCAAAAGGTTTTTCCTCCTCTTCTGTCTGTTAAGCGTCTCTGGCTTATTGATACATGGTGGCAGCGGTTGTGGCTATTATTTTTGTTACTATTCTTGCGATGAGTGACGAAGGATCTGCTGAAACTCCCGTGGTTGTTACTTCACAAGCTTCTCAAGTTGTACCTTCTGGCCAAACTACGATGAATCGTCCGCCATTACAACAGGTAAAACCACCCCCTCCTCTCAACCTAGCGGACTGTTCGGCCAAAAAGTGGAAGTTGTGGAAACAGGCCTGGCTTAATTTCGCTATCGTTTCCAAGATATCAACTCAGGACGACTCATATCAGAAAGCTCTCTTCCTTTGCACAATCAGCGAAAACGCCTTAGCAATCTACAACGCTTTCCGATACAGCACGAGTGACCATCCTGACAAGGTGGACACCATCATCGCGAAATTCGACGAATATTTCATGGGAGATGTTAACGAAACTTATGAACGCTTCAAGTTTAATCAAAGGAACCAGGAAGCTGGCGAAAGCTTCGACGCCTACCTCACTGCCCTTCGAAACTTGGCTGAATCTTGCAACTTCTGCACCTGCCCTAATATGAGCGACTCCCTCCTCCGCGACCGTATCGTCCTTGGGATTCGGAATGAAGATGCACGAAATCGTTTACTACAAGAGCGCAAGCTTGACTTAAAGAAGTGTATTGACATCTGTCGCACCTCCGAGAGCGCTACAACTCAACTGCAGGCCATCGGTGGAAAACTAGAAGAAGTACACACTGTTAAAAACGAAGATAACTCTCTGAAGACCAAAGGGAAACGAGGTGGCCGTGCTGACGATTTAAACAACCAAATGTCACGAAAACTCAAGGGTAAATTCTGCTGCAAATCGCACGTTTTAAAGAGGGAATTATGCCCTGCATGGGGTAAAAGATGCAATCTGTGTGGAAAGATGAACCACTGGACGGGCTCAGAAATGTGCCAGAAAAAGGACAAGGTACATTTGGTAAGTCATGACTCTGACCTTTCTGACTCTGATTCTGATGTGGCCTTTGTTCAGACGCTTAATGTCCTTGTCAATGGTGTCTGCTCCAAGAATAACGAGCCAATTTATTGTGAGATGCATGTTAATTCCAAACCCATCAAACTGCAAGTAGACTGTGGTGCCACTGTATGCATAATTCCCAAGAGCCTTATTGGTGAAACCCCGATTGAGTCTTGCAATGTTTCCCTGGAAATGTGGAATAAAGTGAAAATGAAAGCACTTGGCACCTGTAAACTTCTTGTTGACTCTTTTGAAGTACATGGTAAAGTTTGTGGTTGTTGAAGAAGATCTCACTCCTCTCTTGAGTCGAAAGGCAGCTGAGAAAATGGAACTCATTACAGTCAACTATAAGAGGTTCGAAAGTGTGAATGGAGTAATGACCTCATCCGATATTTTTAGGCGCTATCCAGACATCTTCAATGGCGATGTTGGCACTTTAACTGGATCTGTGCGACTAACACTAAAACCTGATGCAGCGCCAATTCTTCGTCCTCCAAAACGACTACCGATTGAATTGAAGGACTCTGTAAAGCAGGAACTTGACAGACTAGTTAAAGCAGGAGTTCTCGCCTCAGTAGACGAACCCACTGACTGGGTGAACCAAATGGCTATTGCAACTAAAAAGGATGGTAGCTTACGTATCTGTATCGACCCACGTCATCTGAATCTCTCCTTGAAACGAGAGCACTATCAGTTGCCAGTCCTTGATGATATTCGTCCAGACCTTGCCAAGGCCAAAGTCTTCAGCAAAGTTGACCTCAGCCATGGATATTGGCACTGCACTTTGGATGAAGAATCCAAATTGCTCACCACATTTTCGACCCCATTTGGACGATACCGATGGACACGACTACCTTTTGGCCTTTCTGTCAGTTCTGAGATATTCCAGAAACGACTTCACCAAGCTTTAGAGGGACTTCTGGGCGTGGCATGCATAGCTGATGACATATTAGTTTATGGGGTTGGTGATACTCTTGAGGAAGCTACACTAGATCACGACCAAAACCTTGCATCACTATTGGGGCGGTGTCACCAACGGGCAATCAAGCTGAATAAGCACAAACTGGCCCTAAGGGTGCAAGAAGTGGACTTTATGGTACACTTGCTTACTGCACAAGGTTTAAAACCTACCCAAAGAAAGTGGAAGCAAGTCTTAAGCTACCAACGCCAAAGTCCAAGGAGGACATTGAGAGACTGAATGGCACGGTCAATTACCTTGCCAAGTTTCGTCCAAGACTTTCCCACGTCATGGAGCCTCTTCGAAGACTGACCCAGACAGGTGTCGAGTGGCATTGGGATGATGGCGAGGAGAAGGCCTTCAGTGAAGTAAAACACCTTGTCACCCAAGCTCCAATCCTTGCTTACTATAGCCCAGACAAGGAACTCGTCATACAGTGCGACGCCAGTGGCCGTGGCCTTGGAGCCGTTCTCCTACAGGAAAGTAGACCTCTTGCTTACGCTAGCAGGGCGCTAACGGATCCAGAAACTCGCTACGCAACTATTGAGAAAGAAATGCTGGCCATTGTGTTTGCGTTGGAAAAATGGCACCAATTTGCTTATGGCCGCCACGTGCTTGTGAACACTGATCACAAACCGCTAGAAGCAATCTCAAAGAAACCACATGATAGGGCTCCAAAGCGCCTACAAGGCATGCTCCTCAGAATCCTTGCCTACGACATTGATGTCCAGTACACTCCCGGTCATTCACAGCACCTTGCAGATATGATGAGCAGGTCATTTATCCCAGCAGGCAATCAAGGGACCTCCAATGAATTCGAAGTCATCAATGCAGTCCAATTTCGCCCAATGCGGCCAGAGAAGATACAGAAACTCCAACTCGAGACCTCAAATGATGGAACCCTGCAACTGCTTAAAGCCACAATTTTGGAAGGTTGGCCAGAGGACCGTTGCAAACTCCTTCCTTAAATGACCCCCTATTACGATATGAGAGATGAGCTTGGCGCGTATGGTGGGCTTGTGTTCAAAGGTGAACGTCTCGTGATGCCTCAAGGGCTAAGAACTGAGATAAAGAAGGACATACATGTCTCTCATGCTGGTGTAGAAGGATGTTTAAGGCGGGCAAGGGAGAGCGTCTATTGGCCTGGGATGAATGCTGAACTCAGACACTGGATCTCGACCTGTGAACCATGCAGACTATTTGAAGTATCACATGGCAAGAAGACACTTATGAGCCATGAAGTACCACAGCGACCCTGGGAAAAGGTTGCTGTTGATCTGTTAACCCAAGGTCAGAAAGATTATCTCGTTACAGTCGATTACTACAGTGGATTTTGGGAACTGGACAGGCTACGTACCACTGATTCTGGGGCTGTAGTTCGAAAGTTCAAAGCACATTTTGCGCGATACGGTAGTCCATGTCAGCTTGTCAGTGATAATGGCCCTCAGTTTGTTGCTGCTGAATTTCAAAAGCTAACTAAGGAATGGGACATTGAACATATGGTAACCTCTCCTTACAACAGTAAAGCGAATGGTAAGGTTGAGGCAGCAGTCAAGTCTGCTAAGACACTGCTCCGCAAGACTGCTAAAGGTGGCGACGATTTTCACTTGGGACTTCTTGCGGTACGCAATACTCCATCACAAGGTATTGGCAGTAGCCCCGCCCAACGGCTCATGAACAGAAGGACAAGGACTCTGCTGCCCACCACTAGCACTCTCCTGGAACCAAGATCCTAAAGTACCAATCAAGAGAGAGAGAGAAGCTGAAGGATGTTCAAAAGAGGCAAGCTAGATATTACAATGCGCATACCAAAGACCTACCCCCACTGCAATAAGGAGATACTGTAAGGTTGAAACCATTTCAACTAGGGCAAAAGGAATGGAAGAAGGGTGTGGTTGTTGAAAGGCTTGACGAAAGATCGTACGAGATAGACACGGCTGACGGATCCACCTACAGGCGTAACAGGTTTCACCTGCAAAAGACCAATGAGCCACCCCCTGGCGAAACTATCAGTGAACAAGTACAAACCCCAACCCACTACAGAAATGCGAGAGCAGCCAATGAATCGCCCTCAGGATCGACCCTCACTGAACTGCCACAAGTACCGAGCTACTCTGATGAGACTGACACACACACACCCTGTGAAAAGTCACCTGCTAGGGATCCACCGCGTTCTGAACCATGCAAAGAGACACAGGAGTCCGCCACTGAAGTCAGAACACGATCCGGAAGATTGGTTACTAGGCCCTCATATCTTAAAGACTTTGTAGCTTGATAAACAATGAGAGCTTTAACCTGAGACGGTGAACTTTTAACTGATCTATCAAGGTTAAGAGTGCAAGCTTCTGTTATCGTCATTTCTTAGCTACCGTTTAATAAGTTTGTGTTATTGTTTACTAGTGTTCATATTTCATTAGCTGTTGTCATCTTATATGTTGCGGAGGGTGTGACATGTTGCGTGACATGCCCTTATTTGTCAAACCCTTATTTAGAGATTCCCGGATGTTTGAGAAGTGTAGTTCCCGCCATTAAAAGAAGATGACTTGTTTATCACAAGGTTTTTCCTTCTCTTCTGTCTGCTAAGCGTCTCTGACTTATTGATACACACTACGCACGCTCTCATTGGTCGATGGGTGTGTTTAGATGAGAGTATGTAAACTGGGTTGTGACGTTTAAGATTTGCGCGCATTTTTAAGACTCTTTTTCCGTGTTTACAGAGTCTCATCTTAACACTCGGAGGGTTGGGAGAATTCTCGAAAGTTATGCAAGCCCTGGACTACGTCTCAGGTTTGCATAACTGTCTCGAATTATCTCAACCCTTCTCGTTTTTAGATGAGGTAGTATGTAAACATGGAAAATGTGCTCTATTGCTCAAAATTATTATGGATGAATGTCCAACCCAAATTCGGTGACGTGTTGAAGGACCATGGACACTTTTACCAACAGGCTATGATAGGTGGGCCTTTCAGTTAGGTTAGTCTGAAATACTATCAATTGTAAGCTATGGCTGTGCTGTTCCAAGTTCTTATATTATCGATTGGGTAACAGAGTTGGTATCAGAGAGAAATTGATGCCAAACATCGATAATTGCTATTTTGTTAATGATTTAGTTCTGTTGTGTACAAGATAGAGTCAAGCGAATGCAAGTTTGCAAGAAAAGTACTGAGGTTAAACGTTCAATTAAGAGGAGACGAAAGAAATAGAACAACTCTGAAATGGAACAATTAAATGTCGGTCGGAGAAAGAGAAGTGGAAGATGTGGTTTGAGTTAATCGGGCGAATTCAAACAGGTTTGCATGATATTGATATAGGACTTCCAATATAGGGAAAGTAGGAGTTGCATTAACACGCTACGAAAGAGTACGGGTAAGCAGCCTGCTTAGCTGAAATCCGATAATGAGGTAATAATATTCATAAGCAATATAGGCTCTGTTTAAATCTATGTTGCCGAGTCACGGGGATGACCAAGGAAGATTAAAGCAAGCTAAGCGTCTTTTAGCATAAATGCTGAGATAAAATCGTCCAAGGTTACTGGCTAATCCATGATGAAGATCAGTAATTAAAAGATAACAGAAAGATTCGATGCAAGGGCAATCGATGAACAGATGACGATGGCAATGGGTAGGAAATGTTTACAAGATGTCATCAGACAAAATATTAACATTGCTCAGTCTAACGTAGATAGCAGTACAAAAACAAGCCTATCAGGTGACGGCCATTAGAGACTTACTGGAGAACTATTAAAATGGAAACAGACACTGCTTGCGTTTATAAATACATCTAGGACCTGAAGAGAAACAAAAATTGCCGCTAGAGACAGAGTAACTGGAAGAAGAAGGTAATATGGCCGCACGGGTCGCTTTTAATCATGTAGACCTGATCGTGGAAACACACAACGTTAATAATAAAAATAATAACAATATTTAAGAGCGTGTCCCTGTAAGAACCGACCACTCAAATTTTCGTGGAAAATGGATCGCCTCCATTTTTTCTACACAAGTCAAACAACATACGCAGTGAACGAAAATGGCCTTTATTTCGATAGATTCACTTTTTTAATTTTTTGAGGAATTTTTTTTGTAGGCGCCCCGAAAACCACAAAAACCGGAAATTGAAACCCCAAAAATTGGGGGTTACGCTATGCTTGCTCAAACTTCGCACATTCAATGAAACAACCTAATTCTTTCAGAATTACTGCATAATTCTTTCTTCTTTCCACACAACTTAAAACTATCTGCTTATCTTATACGCAAGCAAAGTTATGACGTCGTAACGTGATCCGCTTAAAG
>JAHPZR010004268.1:0-15000 GCA_019787425.1 Platygyra sinensis
TTTTTTAAACAGAGTAACTTACCATCATGTACGATGTCATTTCGTCCAAAAAGAAAAAATTAAAAAGACTTCCTTCATTAAAATTTCGCCGCTCGAAAAGTGAAATTTTTCGTCCGCCATTACTTGAAATTGGTTCCAGTTGAGCCCGCTATTTTCGCAGCGGCATCCCTACTTGTGACATCATATTCCTAACACGGGATTAATTTACCTTTGATCGCCGTTGATATCAGTCGAGTTTTTATCTTAGTATTAGCGAAATCTCTGTCGATTCAGAAGTTCATTTTGGGTAAAGTTTGTCTGGAAGCAGTAGTGAAGATTGCTCTGAGTCTTCAGAGGCTAGCTTCTGCTCGGCAAGTGAAGATTTCCAATCATACGATGATAGTGCCGAGCCAGATTGCCACCGAAGAAGAAGCTACCTAGTACGCTGAACAAATAGCTGTAGAGGAAGAAGAAAAGTCTAAGGACATGCTTCTAAGTCGATTTGCTGAAGAGACAGATCCACCAGACTGGTATTTTATTTAGTTTCTTCGTTTCGATTCTTTCGTCTTTTATCAATTCGTCTATTTTCTAAAAGAGTTACTGAAAATTCCAAGCAGTTTGTTTCGAAGGAAGTTATGTTGGATTCGATCTGTCACCGTTTTTGAAAATGTCCGTTTCGTAGATATTGCACGATTTAAATTTCTGTAATTTGGTCAATTACCAAAATAAAAGTAAAAAAATGGATCGAAGTGGTAGTTTTAGTTCTTCAGGTATTTCAAGTTTATTTATATATATTTTTGGTGTCAACTGTTAATGTTATTTTGAATTTAAGCTTACCCATACATGTACATGTAAGGTTATGGTTATAGGTGCAAGTGTATAAATTGGAGTTTGTTGTCCAGCATGAAGAATGTAGATGTTGCATGGAGGTTGATAGATGTCATGAAAGAATGGCAGAAGTTGAAAAAGATGATTAGTAAGTTACTTTCGTATCCAGGTTTTGAAAGTGTCTGAGTACTTGGGTTTTGGCTACTGCAGCAATAGGGCTTAAAAAGAAAGAAAAGATGAAGAATTTACCACATTGACCACATTGTTCGCTGAAGGCAACACCACAGACACCTGAGACAATGGGAAACCCCCAAAATTGGAATTTTAGAGTGGCAACAGCAGAGTCTGAAATCACCCCTTCCTAGCTGCCAGTGCTGCTAAAAATTTCACATGATGATCAGAATTTTACAACTGGCCATCAGTGGGGAATAACTATGTTCAGGACAATGCCACTGTCATATATTTATTTCATTCCCAAATTAATGTTAATTTTGGCCAAAGCAATTACACTGACAGAAAATTCAGACCCCTTTTCAAGGCTGCGACCTAACAGGAGCCCAGCAGCCTGGGACACCCAAGAAAGTCCTTTGGGTTCCTAAATTTTTGCAGCAGCTCCCAAACCATTACCTGTTGGGCTCCTAACTTTTTGGCTTTTGCCCTTCTGGGCTCCTTGAAATATTGTTAGGTAACAGCCTTGTCTTTTGCCAATAGCAGACTTTTCATCTTGACTTCCATTACCATCAAGAGGAAAACTGTTGGCGACTGCACATCACTAGCTTCTGATGGAAAGGTTTTATTAAGTTGAAAGCTGTAGCCAAAGTCAAAAAAGTTAATTTTAGACCCTTAACAGCCAAAAATATGTGGTGCAGAATATGTAGGGGGTGCTTGCTTGCAGCTGCATGTAGTAATATTCTTCCTTAAAGACCAGCAATGAAATTGGCTTTTATAGACTAGTAATGAACAAATCCTATCAGAAGTTCCAACTGGCTTAAGTGCCAGAAATTAATATATTCCTTGGGGAGTGTACTGCATGCTACTCAGGGTCTCCACAGTACACCACAGCAACTCAATAAAGTTAACACTGACTGTGTGACTGATTGTATTCCGAAATATCCAACTCATTGATAAAAATGAGAGAATGTCACAGTATTCTCTGGTTTCTGTTTAGTCCTCCTGTTTAAAAATACATCTAATTGCAATATCAACAAGGCCTGGATGAATTTAAAGAGAAAAATAAAGGGAAATAAGAATTAAGCAACACTGATCAGGGTTTGCATGGGTAATGGAAAACATGGGAAGTCCTTGAATTATAAATCTTCTTTTTCCAGGCCTGGCAAGTCATGGAATTTTTAAAGCTCTATAGGTAACACAGTGAGGGATTATTTTAAAGATACTGCCACCTCTCATTCCTTGAATGTTGCAATTAGGTGTATAGTTTTGATTAAAACTGCATTTTCTTAAGCTAGACACCCCTCCTCTCCCTCGTCATTGTTGTTGCATGATAAAATGGCTTAACCTTGCCCCCCTAAAAATCCCAATAATCCACATTACCTGTAAAATTACGCATGTGTCCAGCATAATTATCAAGGTGCACAAGGTGAGGACCAGGAAACTGACGCTTAGGAAACTGAGTTGAAACTGCCATTTTATTCAAACAGATTTCGCAATGGGTACAAAACTGTGGGACATTTGAGCTTATTTTAGGTCAACGGAAATGTACACAGCAAAACGCTCTAACGAAAACGAGTTTCGCTTACAACATTGTCTCTATCCAGCGAAAAGAACAGCAATTACCAGATTACATAACGTGAAGGGCGCCTACATCTAAAAACCCATTAAATGACCGAGTGGCCAGCTTCTGGGGATGAAACTTCTGGTGACTGTGAGAAATGTTACAGTTCATTTATGATCTATGTGGGAAGTAGATATAGAAACCTGTGTTTGAGGAAAAAAAAACAGTAAATTATTTCCGGTTGATTTGAAAATTTTGGAAACCATTGAAAGGCTCTTCGGTAAACCAGAATCTTACGAGTGTGCCACATGACTGGAATAAACAAAAGGGATAAAAAACTAAAATACAATTTAGCGCGACGATATGAACAATACTAAACTTGATGAGTTACTTGAAGATATATTTACAAATCGCGGAGATGTCTGGGACTTAACATATAGGATACTTCTACGAAAAACTGAAAAAACTTCATGGCTGACACAATACTGAAGCTTAGATAAAATTAACAAGGTTTACCTTGCGGTGTTGTCGTTTGTTTCCCTGGCTTGATCTTCCATATTGTAGGAATTGAGCCAAGAATAAGCCGACGACGACAACCTTCTATATGAAACGCTCTTGAAAAACATTCCTCCGCGAAATGGACTGACACCCGCCACAACCTTTCCGCTCGGGTTGAAGTTCGCGCGGTGAGTGTGCACGAATCTCAACCACTTATCTCGCTCACTTTTTAATCGTAGGACTAAAATGAGCGGAAATACCTGCATTCATATCTGATCTATTGCTGCATCCGTGTACTACACATCGATCGGGCACGATTCGATTCTAATAGAGCGCTAAATTCAAGTTGCGAAGCCAGTTAACTGCGAACTTCATAGAGATGTTATAACAAAATTCGCCATGTGAGCCAAGTTGGTTAGGAGTATGACGTCACAAAGCAGCAAGGCCTTATGGGGTTGTAGGAACATGATTTGATAATGGCGGACGAAAAATGCTCGGAAAAAACCGTAAAAAAAACCATCTTCCCATGGTTGTTGGACAAAACGGCTTGGACAGGTGAGCAAGTACCACTTAAAGATTCAGAAAATGCAAAAACAATGAATTCAAAAACATTTCGTCGCAGTGGCACTTTAATAATGTCAGCTCCTATCTTGATCGAATCTAGTGGAGGTTGAGGACGTTGGCGAGCAGTCAGGACAAGGAGCTCCGTCTTATCCCCATTGAGCTTAAGCTTGTTATGAAGTAGACAGTCATTTAACTGACACGCCGATGTAGCATATCAAGAAAGAAAACATACATTTGCATAATCAAATTAGTTCTCTTTATCAATTCTAGATTAATGTGTTTTGTTTCTTCAATCAAAGTCCTCTTGATGTAAAAACTATTCAAGTTGTTGAACCCAACAAACTTATTTAAGGTATCAGCACTGGCAAAAATTGAGGATTTTTGTTTACTCTGTTTTTGCTCTGCTCGTGTTTCGTAGTAATCCTATTTTACGGAAACACAGATATTGGAACAAAATACGTGCACAGAAACGAGAACGGTGAAGCTAAAATTTGTTCCTTAATTACCGGAAGTGAATGGTGTTTTCGAGTGAGGAACTGGGCCGGTTGTTAGGATCTTTACCCATTTATCGGTTCTTCTGGGCTATATTTTTGTCCCAGTGGTTGGTTTGTAAGGTTGTTTTGGTTTTTCGAACACTGTTTCCTTCGGGGACGCCATATTTGTTTTGAAAACTTCTCCCTAGGCCTCTGAAGCGAATTTTTTAAGAAACCCGAAGTCTGAGGCGAGTGTCGCCCTAGCAACCGATAAACAAACGATGTTTTTGAGGCCTGCAAGCTTTTTTTAGAGCGGAAACCGATCCAAAATGGCGGCATCGAACTCGAGTGGCTACAAACATGGATTTTGCACGATTTTTCGTCAAATCTTCGACATATTGGCGACAATTTAAGCATAACAGTTTTAACTACAGTCAGAAAAAATGTTTTTTTTCCAAACATATTTGGCCGATAGACAAAATATTTGGTAGGGCGACTCTTTAGATGTAGATGAACGATCGTAGTTTCAGCCCCGGTCATATCTTTTATTAAAAAAATCTGACAAGAACTGAAAAGCTACAAATGTGATGTTGGTCGTTTTTACTAGAAATGTTTCACTTGAGGATGGGCCCGAAACTACGTTGATGCGTTTTGTGGCAATAAAGGCAATTCCAATTTAATTTCACTGTATTTCCAAATATTTAGAGACAAAAAAAATTTCAACATATTGAAGCTTTTAATAATTAACCAGCCAAGCGCAGTAGGGTGTCCATGCGCTAGAAAAATTGATATTTTTGTACGTTTCAATATATACACAATCATATTAAGGTATGAAAGAGAGCACAAATGCAAAAGGAATATTTTATTTTATTTTTCAAAAGAGGCATATTTTAGCCGGTGCCCATTCCTTAAAGAAAACGTGAGTTTAGAAAGCCCGAAAAAATTATGAAAACATTATTTTGTCACTATCTCCCGAGCAATTCGGGTTTAAAAAACATTATAACATAGCTAGCAGAGTCACGCAATCAAATTCAGTATACGTACGCGTGCACCAAATCTCGACAGTGCTCGCTGATGGCGTCAGCTAATCGCTTTGCCAGAATGAATGATTTGCCAGTAATCGGATACCTATGTTATGCACAAAGAACTCTGGGATCGCCAGGGGGCAAACATTGCTAGTCGCTAGAAGGAAAGGTATGGCGAAAAGCAGTTCCACGTCCAAAACAAGGGATTTTGGAGAGAGATCAACGCTTTTTCGCCGTAGTTTTATCGCAAATGGACTTGGGGAATGTTGATATGCGGAATGTGTAAGTAGTTGTCTGAATAACCGTGAAATATGTGATAAAATCTACCGATAAACTTCTTTGCTTGCGTGAAGTTCATTGCGAAATTTACATGTGTAATGGTCTAAAATATCACAAGATGGTATAAATCGAGAGAAAATAACCTAATAGAGCTTTTTCAGTTGTGTACAGGCTCCTTGTGGCGTATTTTTAAGTTAGGTGACATATAATATTGGAATTATGTCCGGTGACCGATAATTTGTGCTGTGTAGGGTAAAATCCTTGACCCTCAAAAGTAAGGATTGCAGGTCAGGATTTTAGTCATATCGTGCCCGTAATTTTCTGTAGGTATTTTTCGATATTCACAGCCTAGTTGGAACGTGATTTGTACTCTATAGATTAGGTGTAAAATAAGTTCCTCTTATCCATCTTGTTCAAACCCCCTGACGAAGTCTGTGTGCTTGATCAGGCGAAACCGGTCGAAGAAAGTAAAACAAGTTGACAAGATGTGTTGCTGTGTGCTCATTAGTACTTATTTAAAAAAATTGCATTGCTTCTTTGTTGTGATTGATGAACATGACTCAGTGATCAAAATCGGTTTAGAAGTAAACCACTTTTTCTGTGACGTCGAGAAGGTGCAAATCGATCACTTATATAAGCAGCGATGCACAATAGTGCCCGTGATCTTGCTTTTGTTAACATGTTCCTTCACAGAGTTCGAGGAGTAGCGGCTGAAAACCTTCGGATTTTTCTCAATCCAAGGAGAACCTAAACTACGGATTTCTTCGTGTTTCTCATCGCTCATTTCATCCCTCCAAAGAGCAATAGCGCGGTAAAAACGGTTGCCGTCTCCTCTACAGTGTAGCTCTGACAACGACTTCGCTTCTTTGAGGAGGTACATTTCCAGGAGCCATAATTGTTCATAAAAGACCGAGTAATAATAAGAAAACAGGCCGTACACATGTAAACTGAAACTGAAAAGACTTTATTGGGTTGCTTTCTCTCGATTTATACCTAATCTTGTGATATTTGAGACCATTACACGATGTAATTTTCGAAATAAACATTACGCAAGCATATAAATTTATCGGTTGATTTTATCACGTATTTCACGGTTATTCAAGCAACTACTTACATATTCCGCATATCAACATTCCTCAAGTCCATTTGCGATAAAATTACGGTGAAAAAGTGTTGATCTCTCTCCAAAATCTCTTTTTTTGGACGTGGAACAGCTATTCGCCATACATTTTCTTCTGGCCACAAACAATGTTTGCCCCCTGGCGATCCCAGAGTTCTTTGCGCATAGCATTGTATCCGATTACTGGCAAATCATTCATTCTTTTTCGAGCGAGCGGCCATTGTCAGTGCGGGGAAAAATATTATATTTCGCTACAATGATGGATACAGAGACTCGGTCCACTAGTCCCAAAACAAACACAACTTTCCGGCCTTTTCTCGTGAGCTAGGGTTCTTAAATGAGGCAGAAAAGAGAAAAAACAACGGAAAAGGAAACTCGGCATCAGCGCCGTCACGATTCGCTTCACTGTTCGAAAGACACTCTGGTAAAACTAAACAAATTACAAACTGGTCTGTTTCAACCTTTAAAGGTAAGCTTAAATTTTACCGTTATAAAATTGTTAAATATAAACCTCGAGCTTTTAACAGAAAAATTGAAATAAAACCAATTCCTATTTTGCTTAATATTTCGCTTACCGCGAACAATCACTTCTGATATTGTTGTATTTTTTTCGCGTCGATTTTCAGGATTTTATGCACAATTCCACCGGCTATGTTATAAAACAATTGGTTCATGCTTTTAGCTGTGCACTATCGAGTTATGGAGCACTTGGGAAGTTTGAAGAGCACTCAAGAAGCTAGAGTTGCCCTTGGCTATCGTCTCGGGCAACTCTTACGCTTCTTGAGTGCTCTCCAAACTTCCCGCGTGCTCCATAACTCGATAGTGCACGCTAAAGCATGAACCAATTGTTAAGTAGCGAGTTTTACAAGTAACATGAAAGTCAAACTAAAGATAAATGTAAAATAGGCCATTTTCGTATTCTCGGTATTGGACTGGAACTAGCTTACAATGGAGGCTCATGCGGGGGAATATCATTAAAAAGAGTTGAATATAATTTGTATTTGAAAAGACTCCCCCGCATCAGCCTCACTTGCAAGCTAGTTCCAGTCTGATACCGGGAATACGAAAATGGCTTATTGAAGACTGCTATACTTGGCTCATTTGACAATGGGAGGAATTTAGAGGAATTATGATTGAGGTGAGTTTGGGACCGTTAAACTAGTTAAAGAACCTTTTTTGATATTTGGGTTTTACAATAAGTGAATAATCAATTAACCGGATAACCTGTGACACATTTTTGTTTGGGTTTTCGATGTTGAAAGCGTTTTGTGTAACAGAACCGTTTTACTTTTTCTAATGTCGGCCGCGGCGCTTCACGTCTTAACTTGGGCATAGCCCCCTGATTTGATATCTCAGATAAAATTCCTCTACTATAAGAGTTTTTTTTCTGGTGCATTGCAGATATTTACCTTGTCGACGCGTCCAACAGGACCAGGGGTGCGGGCAGATTTTTTGAAGAAAACATATCCGTACTGAGTTTCACCAGCCCTGGGACAGTCATTGATCTTTACAACGTGGGCTTTGTTGTCTTTATGGAGCACTTCATACACCTTGTTGTCACTTGCTTGCCTTTTCGCCAATTCCTTTCATGTCAAAAAGTGTATCATTATCAATTTTTGGTAACATAAGGAGTGCAATATCCAGCTTAGTATGGTAAACTAACGAAAAAACAATTTCATTGCTACTACTCACTGACCGCATTGTTAATTGTTAACATGTTTTGTCGATATTTTATGTTAGCTTTCCTCCTTACTTACTAAGTCTAATTTGAAAGAGAAAGCAACCGCGCGACCAATCTCTCTTTGAAGAGATTTAAATAGCAGGAGAAAATCGTTCCAAAAAATGTTATTTCTTTGTCACTAGTAGCGTTTTAAAAATACTTCTTAGATGGTCTGTATCTTTGTCATAACACAACAAAATAAAGACGTTGCCGAGGTTTTACTTACCTGAACAAAGTTTGCAGTTTTGTTCACAACTATCGTGTATTCATAACTTGCGTCCGATGGGTTGATACCATGGTTGAGCCATGCTGTGGCGTATCGAGCTGATGTCTCTTTTTTCTTATCTCCTTCGTCCCTGGACGTTTGCAGACTGATTTTCAAGTTAAGTCCTTGGCTGTTAGGATAAGGAATGTAGTAACCATTCCCTTTTTGCAGGAACAAAAAAAAAAGGAAAACTGAATATTTGTTGAAAGGTTTTTGTGTATATAGTATTACAGCTGTTTAACTTATAGTTTTAAAATAATTTCCTTGACAAAATGTCCTGTTTACTTTGTTGTAATTGCTACGACAGTTTCATTTCAGCTATAAATCTCCGTTAATTTCAAAAATAATTTGCGCTTACTAAAGGAGAGTACAGAGAACCTTACAATATTTTATTTTCATAAAGCAAGTGATCGCATTTTCTCTTGCTAAATATATATTTCTAATTTTACATTTTTGTTCCGTCTCGATAACATGTCAGCTGTCGTTCTCTCGTCAGGGGTATTTTGACCCAACTATGTCCGCCAAAGTACAAACCGTGGCTATCACCTAATTTACGGAGAGCCGTATCAGAAACGTACGCTTAGGTAAGATTACGAGGCATTTAAGAGACCAAAACTCGACCGAAATTCCCGGGAACTCCAGGTCTTGATACCGAAAGTACAGCATAAAAGGCTTCTGATTGGCTACCTACAGGCTTAGGTAATATACAAAAGCACTACTTCACCGCGTTTAAGCAGTATATTGTTTGTAAGTTTAAGAAGTTACCGTTAACATCTCTAAGCGTAGCCGGACCCCGGTCTCCGAAAAACCAAGACTCTCTAGTTAAATCAGTAGTGAGTGAGTGGGTGGTAGTGTTAATGAGAATAGATGAGGGATTGTTGGAATCTAGCAGCTTGTTCTGGAACAGTGTTGTCTGAAAGAAAGCAAAAGATAACTATCTTTAGCAGTATTGTATAACTTTGCAAGAGACTTGATTTGGATGTAACCTTGTTGTCTGGGTCAAAGATTAGTTTTATTTGCAAAGTTGATCTTCTTCTTGCAGAAACCTTTCCGGTACGGAGAATGAATGAATGAATGAATGAATGAATGAACTTTATTCAAGTGGCAGCCGAGCGTTTAGCTAAATATTAGCTAATTGTGGACACTAAAGGAACATTCCAAATACAAAATAAAAAATATATATATATAATAAAATAGGGATACTAATAACTAACTACGAATGTTAATAATCTCTTTTAAAGGTTACAACCGTTTTAAAATCGGTTAAATTAACAAGTTTGAATTTTTTCAGAATATTCACGAATTTAAAACTTTAGTTAGAAGGTGAACGTGCTTAAGAGATACATCAGCTACAATTGGTGATCATCTGTCCTCAATAAAAGGAGTCAAGTCTTCCTTTCTGATTTTCCTTCTAAAATCCAGAGAGGGTCGCTGTAGATCACTTATTGACAGTCTTGACTTAAGGTATGGACTGGTACATAATAGAGTGTTTTCCACATCTTACTGTTGGGTAGCGAGTTATATCAAAATCTGCATTTTGAAGGGACTACCCTTTCCTTGCAAAACTTGAAAAGTTCAGCCATGTAGTCAGGGTCCAAACCATTTCTAACTTTGTAAATTAAAATTACGTGTCTTGAAGCCTCCTGTTGTAGAGAGAGTTCTAACCTCCAAGCTCTAAGTTCTAACCTCTGCTGTCCGTATCTAAAAAGTCCGACAGTAAGGAAGCCAAAGCCATGAATTAGACTGTTTATTAGACGCGTTGGGAATTTTATGGCGGACATCTTGTAAATGTTCTTTTCGTCGTTTGCCTCTAACAATCATTTTTTAATTTTTTATCATAAGTGGGGAGGGGTAGGACG
This sequence comes from Platygyra sinensis, assembly GCA_019787425.1. Lineage (NCBI taxonomy): Eukaryota > Metazoa > Cnidaria > Anthozoa > Scleractinia > Merulinidae > Platygyra > Platygyra sinensis. Next base: position 10,343 of record JAHPZR010004268.1, read on the forward strand.
TCAACAACCTGTTTCTTTTTTTCTTAGAAAGATCACCTGCTCGCCGAGAAGTTAGCTCTAAGCGATGTGAGAAAATGGCCACATCCAATGTGGCAGATTCTCAGGATGTCATATAATAACATAACTAACAACTAAACATGCTTTAATATAAAGCAACCTGTGCAGTGCTAATGCACTAATGCAAAAAAAATAAAAACCCAAGTTGACAGCCTCAATCTCTCCTCCCCTACAACCGTTCAGTAAGATTGTTGAAGGGTTAGTTTGATGAACTGTGAACCTTGACCAATTAAAAGGAGAGAGGTTACGTCATACGGTACCTGCGTGATGTGCGGGGAGCTCTTAGAAGAGCTGATACCAGTGCCTAAGCAAATGATGACGTAATCAGCAAAGAACACGCTCTTTTTAAACTTGAAGTTGATGTCCAATTGAAAGGATCTAAATGGAAAGCTATAGGCAGGCTGAGAAAAGTCCATTCCAAAAATCCCAGTAGTATAGTCTCCACCGCCGACCAATGTCAATCCTCCAGCCAATCGTTTTGGTTGAAAATATCTGTGGAAATGTTCGTAACATGACATACGTAGTTGTAATGCATCTTCAAAACAATATTTGAACAGTTATAGCAGGTGCCCATTGTAAAAGCAATATCTGATCGACGTGCAGTTTTAAGGGGCAGTTTTTAGTTGTAACTGAACAGTGACTATGGAATTTTTTCAGTGATCGACTTTCCATTTTATTAAATATTGGCGTAATTAAAAGTTATCTACAAACATAATAAACTTAAATAATGATCCTTCCATGGGAAGCATGGCGTTATAAAAAGGGTGGCCAGGAGTCTACAAATTTATATTTGAGAGACACACAACATGTATGTTTTATGAATTATTTTTAGTGTTAGAACATGGCGTCATTGCAAACGGTCAATAGTAATGAACTGCGGTGTTTGGTGTTTTCTACCTGCGGTCATCGCTTATCAGCTGATCAAGATCCATTTTGATGGTGGTAGTACCCGGATGTCGTGTCCAGTCCCAGCCATTGTGTATATCGTGTGTTAAAAGAGCCTCCTCGCTGTTTGCCACAATTAACGCGCCGTGACTCTGATAAAACCCAAAGATATTCTGATTTTCTGAAGATTCAAAATTCCAAACATATTTGTTGAATCCTTTAACGCTGACCGCCCAGTCTTCTCGTCTTTGGATGATAAGTGCTGCATAATTCTTGGTCCAGCATCCTTGGGGAGAGCTCTCTGCTTGGATATTCATTATATTGGCCTTTGTGTGGATCTCCTCCATGATATTGACTGAGCCAATGGAATTCAAGTAATAAACATTAGTAAAAATATCTCCATCTCCCAGGTAATCGTTAACCATACTTTCCGTTGTGTCGTACAACCGCAAAAACATCTTGAGGGTTTCATTGTCTAAAGCAGAAATTTCATCAAAAGAGTCATCATCGTTTAAAACTGGAGCAGTCACAGCAGCATAAGCATAAGCAGGAAAGTTCTTTGCCAGAATTCCACGGCTTAACCCTGGAAAGCGACCTGAGACGCTGTTTGGTGAAGAGTATTTAACAGAGACAATCCTCATAACCTCAAGTCCTTTTTTTATGTGTCCCACCGTCTCAGTACCTTTCACGGGTAAAGATAACAAAAATTTACTTTTCAATCACATCTTACGAGCTGACAAAACACTTTCTTGTACTGTTCGAGCAGAATAAAAAAAGGCAAAACATAAACCATCGGCAACAAAGCCACAAGCTTTCTGGCATTGATCAAATCTGATCTGATCTGATCTGATCAGATCTAATCTAATCTAATCTAATCTAATCTAATCTAATCTAATCTAATCTAATCTAATCTAATCTAAGGGGGTGCAGGGACAAGGGTGGAATGTTTTTGCCCTTTTAGTAGATGAACAATTCTCACGAAACGCAGCTGATTCTCACCTAACGCAAATGTTGTCCCGCTAAGCAGGTACTGAATAAGTGCAGCATTGTGTAAAGCATGCGGTGTGTAAGCAGAGGCGTAGTAACTGTTGTGATGGTAACCAACGTAGTCAGGCTTCAGCGTTCCTGCCAACCCCTCATTAGGAGACAAGGCGTTAGCGTACCATCGGCAAAGTGCTTCTATATCGCGAATTTTCTTCCGTTTTTCTTCTGTTGTAGAGGTAGGCATCATGAGGACAGTAAATAATCTGTAATAAAAACGAAAACTTGAGTAAGTAGGTAAGGTGAAGTCTGGACCCGAGCCAAGTGGCCCATCAGGCTGGTGCTTCTCCCAAATTCTGTAGCATGAACCCACTAGGAATATTTCTACTCCCTTAAATGGAATGCTAGTTCTCCGCAGGATTACCTTTAGCTTTAATTAAGTTCGCCGGTACCCATTTATATACCTGGGTGGAGCGAGGCACTGTGAGAGTAAAGTGTCTTGCCCAAGAACACTGCACAATGTCCCCGGCCAGGGCTCAAACCCGGACCGCTCGATCCAGAGACGAGCGCATTAACCATGAGGCTTCCGTGCCTCTTAATGTAATGAGTACATTTAGAATATTGAAGACTTATAGAAAATGCATTAGACAGACGAAACCGAATGACAAAAGAGTAGCCCTGTGACCCCTATTATGAAGATACATCTAAAACATGCAACTCCCGTAATGTAACACACACGCCGACACACAGTGACTTGATACTGATGTTAACAGATAGTAAGAACTGAGATTTCCTCACTTTTCTTGAAAAAGGAAATCTCTATACAAAATTGATATTATACAAAACAATAAGTTACCTCCACAGTGAAATAGTTCTCATTCGATCAGCAGTTGTACCAGCGTATTCAAATGGATCTTGGTAAATCTCGCCGAAGTCGTTATACCATTTCATGGTGGCAAGATAGCCAGGTAAGTTTCCTGCGGCTTGTAATTCTTTCCTTAGGAGAAATGCCGCAGACATAAACCCCGCGCCCGCGTTGTTCATTTCATTGTCCAAGGTGCCAAGTCCGCTGCCGTCAGTAAAACCTTAGATTGCGAGATACGATGCATAAGGCGTCGAACGCGAAACTTGTTAAATAAGCGACTGCTATCAGGCTTCCAAACAAACTATATGGAGCCATCATGGGAAAAACATTTTAACTATGAACTAATCAGGGAAAAACTTGAGGTATAATGACGTCAGATGCAGGCTATTTAAACGGGTAACTTTTGTCTCTGTGGAAGCTGCATTGATATCCATGAAAAGGGATTTATAACGTTAGAAATCACAACAGATTGTAAAAGAATAATAATATGAAACTTTTTGTGCCCCTGAGTATAAAATTGGGGCCAAAATGTGTCCGACAGGTGTCAAAGGAAGTGAAACAGTTGCGTTATTTTGAAAAAATAACCCTATTATCGAAGTCAAGTGTTAAGAGAGGCCTGCACGTATTGCGGGTGCAACTGCCGTATGTATAGGTAGGAAATATGTTGGAAGTCTCGCTTATAGTAACTACAATAATTCATACGAAAAGTGACTTCCAGTGTGGCACAACTTCTCACAAATTAAGAAAGGAGAAAAAGTTATACACCCTAATGGACTCCCATATAAGAAAGGACGGGCGTGCTCGTCAGCAATTTTTCAAAGAATTCCAAAAAGCTATAAGATTCTGTTTTGTGGCCGTGGCTTGGAATTTTTCCACCCCTAAAAGATACCAATTGTAAAACAACACATTATCTCCTGTCATAGTTTTTCGGTTCAATCTTCTAAAAGCACAGGGAACCCGAACACTTTATCAGCAATAAAAATAAATGTACTGTTATTTACCTGTGTCCCTGTGTCTTTTTTGAATTGTCTAGAAGGGATTTGAATGAAGCGAAGGCGGTTTACATTTTCGATTATCATCTCATCTGTCGCTTTGTAATTATGACGCTCCGATTACGTCTCAAGTTTCGAGTAACGTCGTTAAATATTAACTCTCATCGGGGGAGAGATTCTCAGGTTTCATAACGGCTATGCGTTAATAGAGAAAAGAGACAAGGAGTGAAACTTACCAAGGGCTTCCGTCTAGTCTGTGACTACAATTGAGCGGACCAGCCTGCATCGTTCCTCGCGTGGACGTGTGCGAGGAAACACGAGACGATGGACGGCGGCTTGTGACTGCAATTTCCGCACCAAGAGCAAATACTTCACCAACAGTAAAAGGCAATTTCAACGTTGTTTACTGGTGAGCCGACTTATACTCTGTATTTTGCCTATTTTGGTTTTTTCCTTATCGGCTCGGTATTTTAGCATTTAAATAACAAACGTTTGCAGACAACAAAGAATACGTGAGTTTACGTTTTCACGGCTCCAGGTCGCGAGTCGGTAAACATTTTCCTATTTAGCCGTTAAAACCCGGTTTATTCGTTATAGTAGAAACGAGTGTCATTGATTTCTTTACACGAGCTTAACTTAAAAAAAAGCGCTAACACGGACTGATTTTAAGCAATTCGTGAGAAAGCGAAAAAGTTTTTCCAGTCCCTGCTTTTCCAGTAATGAAGGCGTTGTGCCTCTCTTCAACTAATTCCTTCGCGGTTTGCTACTCGTAGTTTAACTGAAAGAGATATACATGCCGATACCTTGTGTAAGCCAGATAACAAAGACAAAGTGTTACTTAAAAGTCTTAACTTACATTCAGCGAAGACTTCACATTT
>JAHPZR010004268.1:20000-52500 GCA_019787425.1 Platygyra sinensis
CACGCGCGCAGTATTTTTTCAATAATTTCATCTTTTTTAAGTCAAGAAACCGTAAATGTCCTTCATTTAGTCTTCCTAGGATTTTAATTATCCTTTTTCATCAAAATTTTCCTCCAAAACTTTGGCAAAACGAAAAAACGTCGCCATTTCGTAGGCGAGTTCCAGCCACTGCACACTAATGGCTGATAGTGTGCAATGGCTCAGCCAATCAGATTACAGCTTTTGCATTAGTGTACAAGTAGAATTCTACTAATTCTGGATAGATAGTACTAGTGAGTAGCATAGCAGTGTGCCCTTGTTAACAAAATGATGGCTGCCTCTTGGCGTTTTCGATGTGTCTGTGAAGAGGATTACGATAAGTTTTGAACGACTAGTTTTACACTAAAACAATGAGATTATTCGCTCGCTCGCTTGATTTCTACGCGTGTTAGAAATCTCAAGCTCAGAATCTAATTGTTTAAAAAAACACGATTGTTAACCAAACAGCACGTGCATTTTGTTTGGGCTTTTTGCTGCATGATAATAGCACGAAGAAAACGAACAAAGAAAAGTCGAAGTAGAGAGAAAGTAAAACCTACCCTGATTGATTGGTTCTTGCTCTCATCATCTCCATTCAGATTGGACAGTTCTTCGGCGGCTGTGTCGTTAACATCAACTTCACGAGATCGTATGTGGTAATCTACCGCCATTGGAAGCAGCACGTTTGGTATGACGTTACCAAACTTTTTACCGTTTTTGCCGCAGTCAGCTTCTCCTTTTGGGCTACAGTCAGAATTTTTAGCGAACAGAGGGGCACCTAATGGGTTAGAAAGAACTTTTTTTAAGGTGTGCAATGGAACTGTTTCGTTTGCAGTCTTTGGATAAAAAGCCCCACACAACGCCCAGAAGATACAAAAGGGCCGCTCCTGTTGAAAATGTAGTGGTTTTCGACGGTGTATTTCGCAACTATATTAACATGTTTATATTTAAATCGTGCAAAACTGCTCTGAAAACTGAAATAACCCCAAACCGCTACAAAATCGGCTTCCTTGTTCGCTTTAAACGGAAAATTAGGGCGTTTTAGAGTTTTCTTCTTTCTCTCATTTAAAGTGCACTTTCATTCCAAAAGCCTCTTGGTTTTTTCTTGCGTAATGCAACATACCTGTGATAACACCCTTTGCATTTTTTACAATTTTCATTTTACAGAACTTCTCATGTGACTGATCCACCGGCAGGGACTTGAATCTTTTCTTCACATTCCCTGTAAACTGAACTGAACTCTGCGACTGTTTAACAAACCAATTCTCCAAACGCTTTTCGATCAGCGCCAAGTCATCCAATTTGTCCAGACTAAGAGTAGTGTTGGTGATACTTGTCGGAGTGGCCTGTTGTGGTAATTGAAATAGTTGCGATTATAAAATAAAGAAAGCATTGTTGAACTGGATAGTCCAATATAAACTCAGAGACTCCGTAAGAAAAAGTCACCGCAATCTAAGTATCTACTTTGAAAAAGTTAAAATTTACCAACGCACCACTGGTACACAGTAATATTGACTTCCACTCAGGTTTTCGAAATGTAAGTCACCAACAAGAGAACAGTTCTATGCATGATCTATTGAAATCTGCCCTCACTCAGACGATCACACTATATAGTTGAACTTCTATCGTCCTTCTTAATAAACTTGAAAAAAATAGACTAAGAAATAGAAGGTTGATCGTTAATTGCGTCCAAGGGTCACTGCATCAGTAAAAGCCTTCTGGAGAGTTTCAAATAGTATCAGAATACTTTGAAAGTTTTTGGAATGTCAGTCCAGCTCTTCTAACAAAAGCCTAAAAACTATTCGATGAGAGCCCAAAAGATCACAAGATACTTTCGTTGCAACGCTGGAACAGTTGATCTCTAAGCAATTCGTCAAATAGGTCACGAATGTTACTTCTGAGTTATTTGGTTGGTCATATTTTTTTCGATGCGATGATATGGAATAGGACAATCACATGACTTGTGGAGGGCATATAGTTTTTTTGTGGTTCGGGTAGGATCATTTGCGCCCGAGCAAAGCGAGGGCGCAAATGACGCTGCGAGAGACAATAAACTAATAAATACCCGACAAAAGTTATTTGATTATCATTATTATCAATACAAAAGGCCAAATCGTACAAATTCATTTGAATTAATAAATAAGAAAAGAGTTTAACAGGGATGAAGCATGAAACCATGATACGGAATGTTCGAGAATGTTGTTGCTACAATACGATCAGCTAAACAACAGCCAAAAGATTCATTTTTGTTTGCAATAAAAGGCAATACAATCTAGTCTTAAAAAGATTAGTAACAATGATTAGCAAAAATCAAGTGACTACCTTGTAAGCTCCCGCCATCCCTCTTTGCCGCGGCGAGCAAATGATAACACAACGAAACCCAATAAACTCAACTAACTTCCTTGCATTTTTCCACTCCAAACGCCATCCGTGTTCTACCCTTTCATGAAGTATCGAATCAAATTCTACCTGTCTCCTGACTGAATAGATGATTTGTGTTTTGGTTTCGCAACGTTTTCTTTTGTAAATAGCTTGGCCTTCGCTTCAATCTTTTTTTTGGCAGACATGAATTCGTTGTTTTGCAAAATGTTTGTTTCGGCTGAGTGGAGCACAGGTTAGATGGCGATGATTGGCCGCTCTAATTCCAGTCAATACACGTGGACTAATGCTTGGCCTTTCTCTTTTTTCCCTTTAGCGAAGACCTTTCGCAGAATTTCACTTAAGTCCTTTGGACTTACTGTTTCTCACACCATTTCTAGAACTTTTTACACCCCGCTTAGCTCTCCTTCGTGTTTTTTCGCTTTAGCTTTTTTGCTTAATTTCATCCAGTTGCACGTTGTCTAGAAAGTTCGAGTCTACAAAAAAGGTGAAAATTCCCGGACTTCAAAATCTCCAAACGTCAAACGTTCACTACAAAACTACAAAGTAAACAAATCCAAACTCATTAACAAATTAAAAAATTTCGTACGAACTCTGGCATTGATGTGGTATCCTCAGGATCTCATTGCCCTAGGAAGTTATTTCACATCTCTGCAGCCAATCAGAATAAGGGCGGCAAATGCATTTTCGGCCCGTGCATTTTCCGTTTGGCCCGCAAAATAAGGCGTTTTACAGAGGGCAGTTTGTCATCAGTGGCCGCGCGTGTTGATAATACGGGAGCTCTTACAGCCGAAAGCGCGGGTCACCCCAAAACGCAGACCATGCAGACTGCAGACTGCAGACCGTGCAGACCATGCAGACTGTGCAGACCGTGCAGACTGAGTACTTTTTTTTTCTAACACTTCACTCACTTTCTTACTTTTTTCGGTTCTACAGTTACAAAATAGTGTCGTGATGTTTGTTATTTATCTATTCGACATCTCGACTGTGGATTCAATAGACAAAATTCCCTTTACCGATCCAAAATATACTAAAATTAAGTATAAAATTAAACTTTCACATATCCTGGGCGCAAATTGCGTCAATTTTTGACTTGTTTTAGCATTTATTTTTGACTCACATATGTTTTGGTTCTGGTCACATTAATTAGTGATCAATTATATATCGGAGTGTTTGTTTTGCTCGGCGCGCAAGCTCGGTATGTGACTGTTGACGTGTTATAGGCTCCGCAATCCCTTTAGTCCAAAATATTCTTAAGTAACGCTATTTTAAAATGTACAAATAAACCTTACTTCTAATGTAATGTCACAAGCAATATGTGCAGTTTCTACTCAGGTGTACAAAATGTAACATCCAAATGGCTGTTGGAGCGTGACCGCCTGATCATGTCAAAAATGCCGAGCGGACAGAAAACCAAATAGCATTTGAAATTCTCAGGGCACTACGGTCATCGTAATGAGTTGATACGATGGTTAATTTCTATGGCCTTTATATGGCAGTTGTGTTTTTGCGGCGATTTAGACTACAAGTAGTCCCTCTTTCACTTGGCACGTCGTAGTCGCTTAGTGTGTCGTGCGTGACGCGTAAGGAAAATCTCACGCGAGCAGTTACGGTCACGATCAACGGACTACCCGAAAGTTGCAATACTCCTTGTCTAATAGCGATTCTACACTTTGTGAAGCAAAAGCGATTTGTGGGACGACGTCGCCTAGAGTCACTGTCCTTGCTTTGTGTTATGAAGCGGTTAACAGGTTAACGGAGACTAAGAAAATCGAAAAAAAAAACACGAACACATAAGTGGCAAATTGAACAAAACAATTAAAACCACAAACCCGTCAAAAATCGATGCAATTTGCACCCAGGATATGTGGAAGTTTAATTTTATGCTTGATTTTAGTATATTAAGGATCAGTAAAGGGAATTTCCCATACAAAGTGTATCAAACGCGTTTGTCTGTTGAATAAACAGTCTGACGTCGAGTTTGCGCGGTCTGTGGATAAATAACAAACATCACGACATATTTAACGCTATTTTGTAACTGTAGAACCGAAAAAAGCGAGAAAGCGAGTCAAGTGTTAGAAAAAAAGTACTCAGTCTGCACGGTCTGCACAGTGTGCATGGTCTGCACGGTCTGCAGTCTGCAGTCTGCAGTCTGCATGGTCTGCGTTTTGGGGTGACCCCGAAAGCGCTCGAGCGTAACCCCCCGCCCTTTGAAATTCGGTAACCCATCGATCTCAAAATGTTTTGTTGTCACGTGACTGTCCTTACGTACGTACGTACGTCCGTACGCCTAAACTGAAACATGAGAGTAGCAGCATTAACATGCATAGGCACATCTTTGATATTGGACATTCATGTTATAATTAATTGACTACTGTCAAGGCAAGGTATCCGCTGACTATCATTGCGTGACCATATCTCGGGCTCATCGAGGTCTCGTGTTTTCTTTAAGTTGACCGCTGACCAGATACTTGGCTTTTTTTCAAATTGGATCACGGGGCTCTAGCCAGGTTGTTACTCTGGGGGAGAGGGAGGGAGTGCATGCAAATTTCAGCCCAAATTAAACCCTGACGCGTTGTTGACTTTTCTTCCGACATATTCCCTGCACAATCGTCCCTTGGAAAGTCCCTAATATATCGCGTACGTAATTTTTACAATCTTGCGTACACTCCTTGGAAATGGTGTTTTAAATGTAACTAAAAAAAACAGTGAAACCATACGCTGAACAATCATATGCCCACAATTTATCATTTTTTAAGAACTGTTTAACATTACACTTGCACCAACTGGTTCTACAAGATCTTACCAGACTCCAGCGATACGTTTGCTGCCAGAAGTCATTCGGAGTGTAAATTCGCTTGCCCATTGTTGGAACTATCTCGTCACGTGTCTGTTTGGTAATGCGGCTCACCAAACGCAAAAGGTCGATAAACAAGGGATGGGTCTTTAGGTTAGTTGTCGGAGCAGTTATTTTCAAAGTGTCGATATGACTGCCGGGAATCACGTTGGATTCTTGGTAAGAAACCCATATACCACGCCAACCCTGAAACGGAGAGAAATAAAACGTTCTAATTGTTAGTTTAATGAGTGACTTCGTTGGTTGTTTGTTTGTTTGTTTGTTGGTTTGTTTGTTAAATGTTATTTATTTGTTCATCAAGAATTCTGAATATAGGAAACCTGGAGTTCTTACACCATTCTTTAAAAGCATTTGTTAGCGCCCAAACTCAAAACATGGAAAATAGAGCAATAACTCAGGACATGGGTGACTACAAATAGCATTTGACTCGAATGATTGAACGTTAAAGGTCACACCGGATCAGATACTACGACGTAGTATCTCAATCGAAACTATTATAATCATTTCTGGCTTTTGAGGCCCGGTCACAGCATGTTAACTAACAAAGAGATTTCGTGTTTAAAACATTACCTTGAAATTCAGATTGATATTGAACTGCGACAAAATCAACGGATCTCCAGGCGAAGTCAGCGTATCAAGAAAAGAAACGGTCAATTTTTCGTTTAGTCCGACGCGTTTGTGAGTATTGTAAAGCCAGAGTTTGATTCCTCCTCTCTTGAGCTCTCTCCTTTTAATTACCTGATAGGAGCATCATAAATAAAACCATTAACAATGAAATAGCAGCTGAAGTTATAGCTACACGAGTTTACATGTATCTTGTAAGGATCAATATCAGTATCTGGGCAACTGCGCACCTACCCCTCCCCTAACCCAACAGTAACACTAACTTATTAACTTATTATAACATGTTGGGTTAGGGGAGGGGTATGTGCGCAGTTGTCCAAATACTGATATCGATCCTCTTGTAAAATGGTGCACTGTGATATAGCTGGTCAAAATATCGTCCAATGGAGTTAATCGAGGGCATGTTTTTTGTCAGGTTTTAGTGCATGTTACCGTGACCAAGTTTTGGTTACTCGCCTGTGTTCAAGTTATAGGGGAGCATCGGCGACCCGAAGGGCCCCCAAGCGGAGCCCAGTACCCCTATAGGATTTATAGAAAAGGAAATCCATGAATTGACTTTCTCATAGCTATCATGGCTATCTGTATTCCTGGTGAGCGCATACGCACGAAGACGGCGACGACGACGGAGTCGCGCAAGAGGGCAGCCATACTTCAGTTAATAGGTTGACAGAGACATGCACCCTCGGTTTGTATCGTCCCTCTTTGTTCTTTTACATCCATTTTATAGTCAATTGATACCTGTTAAAACAAGGTATTCGCTTACCAGCATCTCTTGACTATATGGTGGGCTTAACTTTAAAGCTTATCGAGGCCACGTGTTTTTTGAAGTTAACTTGTTGTTCGCAGGGTAATTTGGTGTTATCAACTGGTTTAATAATGTGAATTGGGCACCGTAGAGAGATCCGAAAGACGACGCTTTGAGCGTAAGCCCGTCATCGGAGCAAATCGAGGAATTGTGGGTTGCGTGTGATTTGAACACAGAAAGGTAGAGCTACGCTATTGGCTGTTACATGGTAACGTGAAAAACAACAGAATAAATTAGTTGAATGAAAAAGCGCTCGTTGATGCCGTGTGGGTCTCAAGCATGTTAACGCATGGCTCGGAGACAAAAAATTGCCCACAACTCGGCAAGCTAACGGTACTCATTAGCCTTAATTTCCTTTTGCTGACTTAGTCTTTTATTGCCCCCCTCACGTGACCTGTGACGTCACGTTCAATTGTTTGACAGAAAAATCAAAATGGGGCGACGAGAAGATACATAACCTTCAGAAAGAGAGGCATTTTTATGCACAGCACACCGTTCTCCTCAGGGTTCTGGCCGGAAAGGTGAGTTATAAAAACTCTCGGGTGTGATTTTTTATTACGATTCCCCGGATAGGGGGAAGTGTAGCCTTACCAAAGTTTGCCATTCCCTCCAGACAACAATAGAAGAACATAACAAAGTTTGGTTTCGTGAGTTACTTTAGTTGAACTTAATGAACTAAGCAACCCGTTTCCCTTTAAACTAGCAGGAGAGACTGAAATGGGCGCCATTTTGAAACGAGCGACCGCCCGTTAAAAAGCTTGGCAGCTAAAGTGATAGGTAGATACCGCTAAAAGAAAACACTGGCGACTCTCTTTCTTGAGCATCTGACCAAAAGAAAAATCGCTTTGAAAACCAAACAAAGATGACGGACGAAAGTGATGAATACGACTCAACGCTGATCTTCCTTCCGTAATCGTATCATTTCTACTTTTATTGAGGTAGAATCGAAGAAGAGGCATGCAGAAATTTAATAAACTCATTAAGAATTTTGGAAATTTTGCCTGTTTTTCGAACTGTTTGTGGTCACGAAACCATAATTTATGTTGTCTCATGAGGTGCATTTTTTTGTCAGATACGGTACTTAAAGGAGCTCAGATACATCGGAATTAATGAGTTTCAGTTGAAATTCTAGACGCTGCGCATGCAAATTGCTTTAGTTTTTGGCCGATTGGCGGGCAATTTGAAAATGACGGAGAGAGTTAAGATGCGGCTTTGCTAGAGTCTTCCTCTGGAAGACAAAAGCGAATGCTTTTAAGAATATATCCCGAGCTTCTAATGAAATGCAAGGCCAGTTTACAAAGCGTGCTATAGATGAAAGATTTCACCTCTACACTACGCAGTTTAAAGACTACAAACTATTGGTACTTAACAGAGATAAATTTAAGCTAAACTTCATTGTTTAAAGATATGAAATTTACCTCACCTTACCTCACCTTTCTGATAGCAGTTTCTGTAAAAATTACGTCAACAGTTGCATTTATGAAGAGCTACAAAATCATTGATGACAAATATCACAATGAACAAATAAAGCGGACAAGCAGTCCTGTCTTGAACACTTTTGCCGTACTTAATGGTCCAAAACAACACAACTTCGACAAAATCTGCGCAGCGTTCAAAATTGCAATTGCTGCAAAAGTTTCCATGTATCTCTTAGTGAAAAATTTCCCGAAAGCCAAAAAAAAAAGGGCCATTTTGCTGACACAGAAAACACATCTGCAAACCATGTTTCCAAGAAAGCACAACCAACAAAAGGAGAACTCAAAGCTTTTGGAGAAATGTTATTTTCAGTATATGACCAAACATGCAAGGAATAACTGGGCAAGTCGTTTAGTGAGGTACTACCTGCTGTACCACAGTTAAACATGCAGGGGAAGCAAAGCTCAAACGAAAGAAAACAACGGCGTTTGAAAAAAGCAAACGGAATTCAAGGCTAATGTTGAAGCTGTGTGGAAAGAAAATGATGTAGATTCTCATTTGGCGCAGAGAACATCCCTGGCTGAAAGGGAATTTACCAATCTTTTGAAATTATTCAGCAAGCTAAATCTCGGCTGGAGAAAACCCCACCTGGCATGAAGACCCATTTACACATTCCCAAAGAAATCACAGGGAACACTGAACAGCTTTTATAGTATGTGAGAAGCTACCCCATGAACCTGTCTGCTGGTCAACAAAGGCAAGAGAGTACGAAAACAGAGGAAATGCCAACGATACCACACCATCTAATGGAAGACAAATAATGAAGGAATTTTTGAAGTCAAAGGGAGCAGACATAACTCCTTTTGAGTCAGTAAGTGCAGGTAAGAAAATAATACGGGGTGAATATTAGATAGACGACTGTACACAGGTATAACATTATGCCTACAATGGAGTCCAGTATTCGTGAACTGAAGGAACATGGATCTTGCCTGAAACACCAAATAGCTGCCAGCGTGGGCTCACTTTGTTTTCATGATCAAGAGTCACTCATACATATTTTAATATGTATGATGATTAAAATCATCACTAAACTTGAGATTGAAATATATGTACCATATATATGTACTGCATATATAGTCCAAAACTGTTACCTACTATACACACATTTCAAATTCCTGTTGAAAACAAAAGAAGATATGTCTTTATACATACGTATCAATACATAACTGATACGTGTATCAACGTCAAATGTATACTTCAACTCTTTGGGTTTCTCTCATATAACTAAAGGTGAAGTGTTGATCATTCTTTCAAATCAGCCTATCAGCCCTCCACTATTTATAATCACTATGAAAGGTTGATGTGAAATGGATGTTTGCCCTTATTACAACCTGATTAACACTAATTTTTTTACCTACTAGGACAAATTCGTGCCTTGAAAAAGCAAGTTGGTCCTCGAAAAAAAACAATATAAGACAGGCAATCAGAGAAAAGATTGCCTCAGGGAAATTCAATTTTGGAATTCCTTTTCTAGACAATGAATATACAAAGCTAATTCTCAATTCTGGGGGAAACATTCAATATGTGCAACGTTTATGCCAGAAAGTATCCACTAAAAGAAATCTGGGAACAAAGTGCAAATCTTCACAAGGATCTACTGAGACTGAGAAGCAATCAAAAATATGAAAGCATGACAACATTTGATGAAATGAAGACGAGACTACAAGTTCTTCATGAGGACCATGAGGACATAAGCGATCACCAACTTCGTCAACATCTAAATAAGCGAGAGAGAACTGGTCACTGAATTATATGGCATGACCATTCCAGCATAGCCAGTTCAGATTTTATGCTGTTTCTAGTACGAGAAGTGTTCGATCCAGCTGTCCATCTCACCAACTAGGAATACAGGGAAAAGAATGAAGAAAAGAGAAGGGTATACAGTCAGTAATAGAGGCCCCACATCCCTCTGCATGCTAGGTGCTGTCGGTGCAGAAGATTCGGATCAACGTGCCTTTATTCCAACCAGAAGGGAGTGCACACAGAAAGGTGGGAATTTTGGTTGTGCTGGATGCCGTGGAGATATGAGACCGGCCAGCGAGTATGATTGCATGGCTTACCAAAAGTACTAATCCCTTAAAGAAAAGCAAGGCTTAGTGTTAAAGGAAAATTTGGAAAATTTGATGCTACTGCTCCTTTTAAATTCCTCAAAGTCGATGACATCAGAGCAGAGTTAAACTCAAGAAGAGTTGATACACTGGGAGCAAAAGGATGCTACAAGACTGAGAGGTTCACAGATTTACCAAGACGGACAAGATTACCAGCTTTGTTGTTTGGACCCCAGCAACATTCACTCGATGCACTGAACCTACAGGATCATGAAGTCCTTTTCTTCGAACCTCTCTACACACAGCCAACATTCTCACAGAGTTGCCTCTGTATATGACAGATGTAGATGTCCTATATTGCTGTTCAAAAAAATCGTCACTCTGGCGTTAAAGAAGGACAAACTACAAGCAAGCGACTACAGAAGAGCCAGGTTAAAGGTCTCCGTAGCCTTAGCCAACAAAAATCTACTTCAAGAGTATGAAAAGGATCTCCTCCTTCTATGCTTTGAGATTAAATTCATATAACATGAAAATGAGAAGAAACGAAGCCCAAGATCAGTACTTCGCCTTATTTACAATATATCTTTCAGACATGGCCAAGCTATCCCTAGGCTTCTAACTCTACCCAAATAATTGAAATTGCGCAAACTGTGTGTAATTTATTATCATGGTGCTGTTGATCATGCCCCATCACTGTACAGACTGGGCTGCCTCCGCTTAATTAGCGCTGAGCTGTTTGAGAGGTACTTTGACAGGATTGAGGATATTACAAGAAAAACCTGGAACAAGCACATTGAAGATCTTGTGCCAAATGCCTTCCTTCACAATGGCAGTGGAGACAAACAATCCGCCGACCCTTTCAAAACAGGAAAAAAGGGATGTCCTTTCTTTTTTTTTGTTTTTTGTTTTTTAAATTGAGATGCACACATTACTTACAATACTAACATTACTGACAATACTAATATTAATCAATTGCGACTTACGCTACTAACAATGTTCATGCAGTTATTTACGCTATTTACAATACTTGTTACTTACGCCACTTACAATACTAACGCTTATACTACTTGCATTACCTACAATACAATACGCCTACTTACTCTACTAACAATACTAATACTTACACTACTTACAATATTTACAAAATAATTAGATTACTTACCCGACTTACAAATCTTGCACAGCGAAAATCAAACTTACTTACAATACATTAAAAGAGAGAGAGAGAGAGAAAAAAAAAAATAAAGGGCCAGCTTACTCCTGTCGGTGGTTGTAATTTAATTCTGAATTCTTCTTGCAGGAAGTCGTCTAAAGCTAAACTTTTAGTCTTTTGAAAGACAAAGAGGTCAAGACTATGGCAGCCACACCTATGGAAATGGATGGAAGATGGCTCTGTTGAGTTCTTTAATGCGGTGGGTGAATCAAACAGCAGAGCACAATGCCCCCAGCTTTATTCTTTCAAATCAAATTACACCAAGAACATCTGTCAGTATCTGGAGAACAACTGGGAAGACTGTGCTAAGCAACCTGACCAGCTTCCAATTTACCTAATGAAGGATGAGGATGGGAAACTAATCTATCAAAGGGAATTCTGTGGTGTGTTCATATAGGAAATTTTAGCCCAGTCTACCGGGATGAATTTAAGTGTCACTTGTTCGTGACTGTCATAGCTTTGTAGACTCTTGTAACTTTACTAATAAAGCTAATTCGCACCCTCCTAGAGTGCAAATACATACAAGACCAAAATTATGCCATTTTGCCCGCTATGTTGTGATAACGAAGCTATTTTGTCTAAAATGTTTCATCCCGGTCACCGGGCTGGAGTGTTCATAAGCCAAAAATTTTCATCCTGGTTACCGAGATCTCAGTAACCGGGCCAGCCCGGCCTTTCATATGAAGACATCGATATTTTTACAAAGAAAAGAGTGGCGAGGCGAGATCTCGGTTACCCGGGCTCATATTAAGATGCCCTAAGAGTACTTTTAATTTAAATGTGTACAAAAAGACAGACTCATTAATGAATAAATAGCAATTTAGGGACACTTTTGCTGGAACATTCCTTGCACTACATGACCAATGTAATTGCCGCGAGCAATATAGGAGGCAATAGAGCTTCCTATTTGCTTTTTAATATCTAAACAACATGGCGGAAACTAAATACCAAAGATAGCGATGCACGATGTTTCACATGCTGCTTACTTCACCGGAAAGGCATTTGAACTACGTATCTGATGAGCAAGTTATAACAGCAAACAAAATAACAACTAAACTGAACAAAGGAAAATAAACTACAAGGCAACGACAAAAGTTCCTTTGTTAGTAGATCAGCATTGTTCAACACAGAGCAAATTATATGTCCAACCTTTCCGGGGGCTTGCTAATCCTGCCACTCCGAGTTGCATAACTGCCCGGTAGTGCGGCGGCTTGATTCTTTGGGGGACCTGAAATCGCAACAGTTGGGTTGGTGGCAGCTTATTTGTTCATCTGTGTCTGGTTCTGTTTTGCTCTGAGGGGTCAGCCGTATATGGGTTCTAGTGCGCCTCAGCTCTCGTCCACTTGGGGTTGTCACAGCATATGACCGGGGTGCTGCTGCAAGCTTTCCTCTCACTTCGGGTACATATGAATGTTGTCGTCCCCGACTTTCTCTGTCCGACCTCGTAGCTCAGTCGGCGGTGCAACGGTAGATCTAATCCGGAGGTCGTGGGTTCGATTCCCACCGAGGTCAAAAGAATTTTTCTTTGCCTCGTGTCTTTCCCTGATTTCCTTTACTAGGGCTAACGCCCAGTGGGTCTTTCATGGATTTCACATAGCACTTTAATTTACACTTCAGAGTTAATTCTCTGTTCACCATTTCCTCTCACTTCGGCTGGTTTCCATTTCAGTGTTGATTGATCCTGGATGCTTACTCTTTGTCCCGGTGTTAGTTCAGGAAAATCGCTTGCGGACCTGTCATGGTGATATTTTTGCAGCTCTTGCATCTCCTCTAGTCTTGTAGTAGAATCATGGGACACCAACGTCACGAGATGGAGGAAAAAGGAAAAACACATGGAGAAAGTGGACTGGACCGAGTCAGCCCTGAAGTCTTTCTAGATCACTTATAAAGTTTAGCATTAAAACATTCTAATCCATTTCGTCTGCTACTTCCCCGAAACTACAGTCTGGGGGCGACTGAAGGTTGTCCTGGATTGCTCGACCGAGAAGTGGTTCAGCAGGTGATGGGTGTGCTTCTGAGGCACAGGAGGGCCATGTCAGGGTCTTTGTGGGTGGTTTTCGCTTCGAGAAGAGCGCTTTAACCGATTTTATTTGGCTCTCAATAAAACCATTGCTACGTGGATAGTGTGGGGAGCTTGGCACATGCTGGAAACCCGGTTCTCTTGCAAAATCTTACAATGCTTGACCACTGTAGTGGGGCCATTTATCGGACCTTACTACCTTTGGAGTCCCCTGCTCGCTGAAACTCTTTCAAAGCATTTTGACTTGCGTGTGCCTGTTTCCTTCTTCCCTTGATATCTGCCTAACAAATTGATACTTCGAGTAATAATCAGCGACAACTAGGTACTCTGAGCCCTCTGAGGTAAAGAGGTCTGTGCCAATAAGGTGCCATGCCCTTGGTGGCACCTCTGTGAGGATTAGGGACTCTTTTTGCTCGTTCGGCTGCAGCTCTTGGTAAGTGCTACATGTCTTGGTTATTTCATCTATGTCTTTGTCTAGCCCTTTCCAGTATACGGAAGTCCTCGCCCTGAGCTTTATCTTCTCAGTTCCTTTGCGTGGTGCATGGCGCTTTGTCAAGATTTCCTTCTGTAGCACAGTGGGGATAATGATGCCGTGACTTTTCATGGCCATCCCATCTTCTACAGCGAGCTCTTCACGAAAGAGCCAATAAGGTTTTAAGAACACTTGGAATTGCTGGATGGTGGACGGTCAACCAGAGTGGATCATTTCTTTCAGTGCATTGAGCTCTGGTTCTGACGCGGTTTGTTCTATAATTCTCTGCAAAATGCTGTTACTGAATTGACAAGGTCAAGTGGTTGTAGTCTCAGTAGTATCCTCTGAAGGCACGGGCATGCTGCTGTCAAGTGTTTTAGGTCAATACTCTCGAGGGGCTTGTGCTCAGTGTTGACTGTGAGACTGTGACCAAACAGGTAAGTGTGAAACTTCTCACACCCGTACACCACAGCACGCAGTTCTCGTTCAAGATTTGCGTATCTAGTTTCCGCATCAGTGAGTGCTTTGCTCTCAAAAGCAACAGGCTTGTAATCTTGTAAGAGTATTACCCCCAGGCCTTTCAGCGAAGCGTTAAGATGTGAGGTGATATCCTTCTTTAGATCAAAGTAGGTTACAGTGACTTCACAAATGATGGAGTCCTTGATTTGAGGCTTCGTGGTGTGGTTGGCTCTAGTCAGATTGGTGGCTTTCCGTTAGGAGCTTTCAAAGTTGGGCTGTAAGTGTGCTTAAATTTGGGATGAAGGGACCCATGTAGTTTGCAGACCTGGCGGCAGGTTGGAGCTGCATTTGTTTCAGTGCTGAGATTTTGTTTGGATCTGGCTGGATCACATCTTGGCTACAGGCAACGCCATAAAATCTGATTTTCTCCTGCTTCAGGCCTGTATTTTGGCATCGTCTTAGCATACCATGCATGTTTCGGTCATATTCCTCATTAGGTTTTTTTCAAAAACTACGAAGTCGTCGGCAATTCCTGCCACTCCTTCGCACCCCCAAATGTTTGGTCAATTTTGGTCCGAAAGATGTCTTATGACATTTTCAGCTCAAAGGGCATGCGGTTGAATCTGTATCTACCGAATAGGGAGTTGAATGTTGTGAGGTAACTCGAATCATTTTCGAGAACGTTCCAGTTCCCGCACTTAGCATCAGCAACTGCAGCTCCGGGTATTTTGGGTAGGATCTCGTCTAGAGTGGGGGTAACATGGTGTTCTTTCTGGATGACTGCGTTGAGATCTTTGGGGTCTAGACAGTCCCAACCTCCCATTTTGTTTCCGTCGGTAGACTAGACTGTCAACCCAGGGTGTGGGTTCACCTTCCTCAAGTGGTGTGATGATGCCGTTCTTGACCATATCATGTAATTCACTTTTGATGCCGTCTTTGAGGCTGATTGCCACACGTCGTGGAGGATGAATCACTGGTGGAACATTGTAGTCGACTGTAATATGATACTCCCCTTAGAACTTTCCGATGCCATTAAAACACTCAGGGTACTGTGTAATCAGATGTCATTGTCTCTTATCAGGGTGGTTTCCTTGGCTTGTTCAAGAGCCCTGTCCTTTGGGCATCCATGTCTGCTGGTGTGGGTATGTTGTGTTTGTAAAGCACAATTGAACTGTAGCAGATTCGGGCTTATCGATATTTCTACGAAACAAGATATAAAATAATAACTGTGCATGCATGCATAAACAGAACCTAACGTCCAAGTAAATTTCAACGGAAACGTGTAAGAGGATATAGCAAAATTATCATTAAACGCTAAATTACTTGTTCTGGTTATAGAGGAAACAATGAATCTGACGACTTACCTTTTCTAGCGTAGTTTACTCCATTCATCTGGCTCCCTTATAACACTATAATATTGCGATCGATCTCTTGCCACCATCAGATGCGGCGATCAATTTTTAAGCGCTTCCGTATAAATCAAGCCCCATGTCCGCCAAATTTAAGACAAAAGCCATCACAAAAGGTATCAATTATGGTTCCTTTAAGAACACTATTTGATGAACGGCAAATTTCTAAAATACCTAAAAAAAACCAATGACTACAACATAAAAACACACGCCTTTGGGCCGCCATGTTTGTTTTTCTCAACAAAACCCGCTGCGGGAAATATCAACGGGTCAAACCGCAAGATTCGCTGCTGGGGTCATGGACAAGGATTCAAGGCATGCCTTAACATATTTGAGTTGTTAGAATTCTAAAATATTGAACAATTATTGAAATTTTATGTAAGAAAAACATACTGACATTGCTTGTGAATGAATGTGTGATTGTGGCACCACTCGTCCAGGTCCACTTCATTGAATGTTTTGCGTCTTTATAACGAGTAGTTGTAAGCTTTAAAGTGGATGGCGATGACGCGGTAAAGGCACTCAGATGAGAGGGATTTTCAAATGTATAAACTGTGAATGAAATAGAAAATAAAGACCTTTCAAAAATAACACGATAAAGTGAAAATAAACTAATGAAGATAGTCTAAGTAGGTTTTTAAAAAAATAATAAACCTGTCCTTTCTTCCTGAGTGACTTTGGCGAACAGCAAAATCAGGACCACAGTATGCCACAAACGCACCATTATCCTGCATGGCAAAGAAGAGAGAGTTTCAAAAATCATCTTATAACACTTTCGGAAAGTTGCCAATCAAAGAGATGACTAAATTTAACTCGTAAATTCCAACAATTTTTACTGAAAGATAGAAACAAGTGTAGTTAAGGAATGAAAACCGTTTTTTTGTTTGATATCTTAAATATTAAGAAGATAGGACCATTGAAGTTTCAAAGAGTGTTCAAGCCCCGAAGAAAAGTTTTATAACCTTAACTTTTTTCCAGTTAACTACTCTGCTTATGCTTTAGATTGATTGCTTTGGATCAAGAAAGCGGGAAAAGTTACAAAATCTGAATCAAAGCTATTCATACATCTGTAAGAACGAAAAAACATTTTATGATGTCACAAAAAGTGACGTCATCGATCATTCAAGAGATCAAATTATCGTTTTAAAAGCGAAAACAAAAAACCAACATCATCCGATATTTTGGAGCACTAAGTATGATATTTTACCGAATTTATAGCGTTTTTCGACGAGAACTGGAGAAAATAAACCAATAAAGTAGATCTTGAAGAAACAATATAGTGTCGGGTTGCCCTGAACTATCCTTTAATTGTTAAAAAAAATTGCCATGTTGAGAAACGGTTTTCAGTACATTATTCCACATTAATGAACAATCATACTGTATTTTGGTGGAAGAAATCATAAACTTCTTAGCTCACGTGCATTTGACCTTATCAAATACGACGTCATAAATTGACTTTTCTCGCATTTTTTAAGGTTACAGTATACCTTCCGATCGATAATTTTCTTCAAATCTGAATTTTTGGGTCAAAATATTGGTCGAAGTGTGATCTTTAATTTTTTTAAAAAAATTATTGAAAAAGACTAAATATTGGCGGAGAAATCGCGGTTAACGTTTTCGCCGGAAGTAAGTTTACCTCTTGATTGACAGTCCTATCATGTTAAGTGCAATCAACCGAGACGACATTCACGGGGGTTGACCACGCATCAAGTATCTTCCTTGGTTTAATTCTTTTAGGTATGAATAAACCCAAACCATGGAAATGTCCGTGGAACAGTTCGAAGAAGCTAGCTAAAAAAGGAAAATACAGCAATGAAAGAACAAGCGATTGTTGGCCGAAAGTTGAAGCTATGGGATCAAGCCGGCAAAAGATCGAGTCGAGAGCTGAGAAAGGCGCTGTAATGATAGTAATGTTCTTTCTGGCTGGCTTGCCTCTTCTTTTCCAATCCAACGTGTCTTTCTCTAACATATAAGCTAAGAGTTTCCGTCGAATCTGTCATAAATAAATGAAAGAGTTCTTGCCATTTCGCATGAAGGAATGGCTCGATTGCTGGATGGACGTTTGTCCATCGTACAAATACGGCAATGATATTGGACTTGAAAGGCTCACTTATCAATCAAAAATTGTTTCTATCAACATCAGAATATCACTATTATTGTCAAGGGAGAAAGTGAAACATGCCCGATTTCTGAAATCGCCATATTCATTCTCTTTCTAAAATTCATCGGTTCATTTGAAGCTGCCGCGTTTCCTTTTACTAACTTGTTTTTCCCGCCAAGCTGCTTTAGTTTGCTTTCTAGCGGTCTTTCCCATTGCTGCCCTCCCCATTTTACTCCAACAGCTTCAAGAAAAAAAACGAGCAGCAAAAAAAATTCTCTCCGCGATACACTTAGGTTGATTGAAGATTTGACCAGAAGGCGAACTGAAGAAAACTTTCCAAGCGCTGATTGGCACAGTTATCTGAGAACCCAGTTGACTGTGTTTGTGGGCGAAATTTGTTTGCGAAGCAAGCAAATTTTTTCAGCGCTGTTTTCTGAAAATAATATTTTCACCAGAAGGAGACACTTTAAAGAGCTACAAGTCAAAGGGAACTTGTTCGATTGCTCTCAAATTTGGACAGTAGCTAGTTTAGCATATAACAAATGAAAACGTGTCTGCGAATTTTTTATTTCTAAATTTTTTTTTTCAAGAGCAATTTTTGTACGATCACTCCATACTTTTTTTAGTCTTATTTCGAAAATGTTATGTAACTTTTCACTGAAGTTGACCATGACAAATTGCAGACACTTTTTTAGCGCTTTGGGCCCGGAAACTGAGGGCCACATTAAAACAAAATTCGCTTTGACAAGTAACGTTCAAAAGGTGATTCGGGCGCTAGCATTTAGAAGTCGTGAAAAGCTCGACAATTCATTTTTTCAATTTCTGGTATAGCCTGATAGCCGTCCTATAAGCTTTAATTTGATATGGGGGTCTACAGTTTAAACAGGACGCGGTGCATCGCTTGTACGCGAGACATCCCTGAAGGTATACTGTAACCTTAAACTGAAATGATCAAAACAGGAATTCAAGAGTACGAGAAAATTTTGTCCAGAAATGAAGCAACGTTTGTGTACTTAGACGTACTTAGCGTTGTAAGGGGGTTAAAGCCCCAGTTTACACCTTAAACAGTTGGAACAACGCGAGGTTACCGCGGTCTTGCTGTCTTACTTACAGCGGCGGTCAAGGTGATTGCTCATAAATCTTCATCTTGAAAAGTTGTAACTTGTTTCCTATAGATATTAGCCAATCAAGTACCAATTTTTTCATGAAAGAAATGCATTTCAAACTAAATGAGCTTACACGCCAAACATCTCTTAAGAATCAAAGAAAGAATGTATGTAGCACGAAAGAAGTGTAGGGGAAAACACGAGACGTAGTCCAGTGTTTTTCCCCTCCTCTTGAGTGCTCTTTGTTCTGTTCTACTTCTTGAGTGCTCTATGTTCTGTCCAACAGAACATAGCACAGTCGAGACTTCTTTATTTGTTTTATGCTAAAGAATCCAAATAATTTCCTCACGCATTCGCCTGAAATTTCAAACCAAACTTTATCATTTTCCAAAGGAGTTTCAATTGGCGTCAGTTGTGCTCTTTTCGAAACAACTGGTGTTGGCCGCGGACGGACGTGTTCAGCTTCGCTCCGCATATGTAATTCTATTCTAGAACTCAAGACTCCTTTTTCAGGCCGTTTCAGATGGAGAAAAACGACGTAGAAGGAGAGGAAATCGAGGAGAAATCGAAGGAGAACCAAGGGCGAAAGAGGCCTAGAAAAGCAGCCGGTTCTCAGACCGATGATGACAATCCTAGCTGCAGTTGCCACAACATGGCCGCCACCATAGAAGCGATCAACCAGAAGTTGGACCTGACTCTATCTAGGTTCCAGGAAATTGACGACCTAAAGGAGAATCTAAAAGGTCTTCTGAAAGAAAACTTCGATTTAAAAGAAAGTCTCTCCTTCGCGCACAAGGAAATAGCCGAGCTAAAGGAAAGTTCTAAATTCTAAGAGGGAGCGATCAAAGCACTCCAAATAGGTGTTAATGGTTTACAGAAGGATGTCAAAATGGAGAGGGAACGTGCTATCAGGCTCGAATGTCACAGCCGAAGGAACAATTTGAATTTTTTCAGCATCCCCGAAATAGCGGAAGAATCCTTCGCCAAAACTGAGTCGATTCTTCGTAACTTTATGGATAAGGAGCTTCGAGTTAAAGACGTGGAAGACATTTCTATCGAAAGAGCTCACAGAGTAGGCAAACCGCGTTCGGATGGCAAGCCTCGACCAATTATTGCTAAATTTAGTTTCTTCAAAGACAAGAGCTATGTTTTGTCCAGTAAGGCTCCGAACCTAGCCGGAACAAATTTTGGAGTGTCTTCGGACTTTCCAAAAGAGATTGTTGATATCAGGAAATCGCTCTTACCACATTTAAAAGCTGCCAGGAAACGTGGATGCACGGCGAAACTGGTGTACGACAAGTTGTACATTGACGGTCACCTCTTTCAAGGAAGCCAATGAATAATTACAAAGAAACATTTAATTATAGTATTTCGGTTGTCTAGTTTTATTTTTGTTTCGCTTAAATTTTCTCTCGACTGCAACGCGGTGCCTGTTTAAGCGAGTCTTGTGATTTGCATTTTTTTATTTCCCCGGTCTAATTTAGCGCCCAAATTTAGAATGTGTTCCCCAAGTAATGATTTTATGTTTAGCAATATGGCTATCGTATGTGTAATCTTTTCTTGTTACTGTGTAGTGATAGCTACTTGGTTTGTTTCTTTGTTCAGTTTCTTTAGCTTAGATAGTGATAGAATTTGTTTTAGGTGCTCACTAGGTCTTGTGTCATTCTGCTGTCTGTTTGCGAGCTAAAAGATTTACTGAGGTAAATCAAATTCTCTTATTGTCATTATGCCACACTCTTTTTCTTGCGTCACAGTAAACACAAGGGTCTCAATAACGCGCGAAAGAGAAGACAAGTTTTTAGATGGCTGCACATAAATAAATTTCAAGTAATTTTTTTACAAGAAACATATTGCTCTAGTGAAATTGAAAAACTCTGGTCGGTGGAGTGGGGAGGCAAAATGTTTTTCTGCCACGGTTCAAAACACAGCAAGGGAACAGTGATCATGTTTAATCCGTCTCTAGATGTTGAAATTATTGAGTGTACAACGAGTGAAAAGGGCCGAATAATAATATTAGAAGCCCGAATTGATGATGCAAAGTTTATTTTTGTAAACATTTACGCTCCTAATGATTTAGCTCAACAAGTTAAATTTTTTGACGGTCTCAAGTGTAAGCTTGTAAAGTATGCAAATGAGAGTATTATTGTTGGAGGTGATTTTATCTGCGCACTTACACCGAGTGACAAAAGGGGCGGCTACCCCGTTGAGAATAAGGGAACAGTGGTGCAAGCTATTTGTAATCTTTGTAGAATTTTGGACTTAAAGGATGCTTGGCGATACTTACACCCAAATGAGTCATTGTTTACTTGGCACCATAAGTCTTCAAAAATCCACTGCAGATTGGACTATTTTCTGGTCTCAGGCGACATCATTAATCAGATACAAGAATGCAAGATATTGCCAGTGTCTTTTTCGGATCACGCGGCAGTTTCTTTCTCTTTTTTTTCCAAGGAGTACGAACAGCGCGGACCAGGTTTTTTTAAATTTAATAATTCTCTTCTAGATGATAAGAATTTCATTGAAGAACTCAAAGAGAACATAGACACGTATAAAGAAAAATATCGCGACGTAACTGATAAAAGATTATACTGGGAAATGATCAAGATGGAAATTAGAAGTTTCACTATATTCTTTTCCAAAAGGCGAGCCAAACAGCGCAGAAATGATGAAGAAATGTTGCAACAGGAACTGTGTAATCTCCAAAGAATAATTGGTCTCGATCCATCGGGGGAAAATATGTCTAAATTTTACAATGTAAAATTTAAATTGAATCAGTTATCGTTGCTCAAAACGAAGGGAGCTATGACACGAAGTAAAGCTCGCTGGTGCGAACAGGGTGAACGTAATTCTAAATACTTCTACCGCCTAGAGAGACGAAATCACAGTACTAAGTACATATCTGAACTGAAACTCTCAGATAAAACAACTATAACTAAACCTAAAGAAATTTTAAATGAAGAGTATCGTTTCTACAAAGAGCTCTACACCTCCACTGGTGTATCCCCAGATGACCAGCTTTTTGACAACTTTTTTAACAGCCCGGCTTTGCCTGAAATATCTGCAGATCAAAGACAATCCTGTGAGGGCCTTTTAACAAAAGACGAATGTCTTGCGTCTCTGAAGCAAATGGCAAAAGGTAAATCTCCTGGATCGGATGGTCTCTCGGCGGAGTTTTACTAGCTTTCTGGATTGTCTAGGACAAGAATTAGTTGAGAGTCTCAATTATGCTTTCGACTGCGGAGAATTAGCTATTTCTCAAAGAAGAGGAATCATCACTCTCATTCCAAAGAAGAATAAAGATAAAACTGTACTGGATAATTGGAGACCCATCTCACTTTTGAATACTGACTATAAAATTGCTACTAGAGCAATAGCCTTGAGAATATCTAAAATACTACCGAGCATCATCCATAGTGACCAAACGGGTTATGTTAAAAAGCGTTTTATTGGGCAGAACATTCGCTTGATTTCGGATGTTATTGAACGTTGTCAAGACTCGAAGATTCCTGGCATCGCGTTATTTCTAGATTTTAAGAAAGCTTTTGACAGCATCGAATGGTCGTTTTTATTCAAGGCTTTAGAAACGTTCGGTTTTGGTGATATGTTAGTAAAATGGATCAAAACCTTTTACGCAAATCCACAAAGTTGTGTTACTAACAATGGTTTCGCCACTCCTTTTTTCCCTCTAGAACGTGGAGTTAGACAGGGGTGCCCCCTTTCTGGAATCCTTTTTGTTATTGGCGTGGAGCTCCTAGCAAACGCTATTAGAAGCGACAAATCAATAAAAGGTCTATCGCTTGACTCGAAAGAATTTAAACTATCGCAGTATGCTGATGACACTACTTGTCTGGTTGAAGATACTTCATCGGCTAGTAATCTATTCGAAAAGCTTGATTTGTTTAGACTATGTTCGGGGCTTGAGCTAAACAGATCCAAAACAGAGGCTCTATGGCTAGGTTCAAACAAGAACAGAACCGACACTCCCTTTGGTATTCGTTGGCCCAAGGATTATGTCAATGCACTAGGCATATGCTTTACAACTGACCAGAATATTTCTAATAGTAAAAACTTAGAATCAAGATTGCTTTCCTTAGAAAAATGTCTTAACGTGTGGTCTTCCAGGGACTTGACTCTGTATGGGAAAATCAACATTGTAAAATCACTAGCACTCTCTAAATTGACTTTTGTCGCGTCCGTCCTTCCAATTCCCGACGATTTCATAAAAAGAGTTAATAAACGGATTGTGGAGTTTATTTGGAGTCAGAAGAACCCAAAGATTAAAAGGACAACAATGATTGGTGAAAAAAAGGAAGGGGGGCTAGGAATGCCTGATTTTGATCTAATTAACAAATCGTTAAAAGCAGCTTGGGCGAAAAGACTATCCGTTCCTGATTGTGCCATGTGGAAATCACTACCACTTGAGTACCTTAGAGAAGTTGGAGGGGAATTTATTTTCTATTGCAATTTCTCACTAAAAACTCTTCCACATTTTTCTGGTTTACCGTTATTTTACCAGGACGTGCTTAATGCATGGCAGAGGATTGCCGGTCGCACTCCCGGGAGCAAAAATGAGGTGGAAAACGAGATTATTCGGAATAGATCTGATAACTGAGGATGGTAATTTAATGACTCTTAATATTTTCCAACACACTTTCGGCATTAAAACTCACTTTTTGCAGTATTTACGGCTTTTGAACGCTATTCCCATGAGCTGGAAAAAGAAACTTAAGAACAATTACGAGGAGAATGAAGCTTACGACTGCGAAAATAAGATTATTGATCCACAAGATGCTTAGAAACATACTGACAAAAAAGCTTTTTGAGAAGCCCACCTCAGAGGCAAAGCTTGAAAAGGCAGGTTTTACTGTGGATGAGATTTCGCATATTTACGAGCTTCCTTTCAAACTAACTTATGATGTTAGATTGTCCGTTTTTCAATTTAAGATTAACCACAATATTCTGTACACATAAAGTAGGCTCTTTAGAGATAAGATAACAGAGAATGACAAATGTTACCTTTGCAGTGGAAGTCAAACATTGGTGCATTTCTTTGTTGATTGTGATTTTAGTAAAGTATTTTGGACTGATTTTACTTCTTGGTGGAATTGTAAAAATAACACACAAATCAGGCTCCAACAGCGTACGCGTGATATTCTTTATGCTTTTCATCCCGGAAATCAGTCCTGTTTAGGCATTAACTACTGTTTGCTCGCAGCCAGAAATTACATTTATATTTCGGCAAAAAATGAAGATCCCTTCTGTTTCAATTCATACCTCACATTTCTAAAGAACAAGCTCGGGACAGACAAAAAGAAGATTCAAGACCTTGTTATTCTTTAGAGCACTCTGTGTTTTTTGTTGTTGTTGTTGTTGTTGTTGTTGTTGTTTCGATGACCGTAGTTCGTGGCTTTTGTATAATGTAGTCTGAGTGTCATAAGTAATGTAGACATAATTGTTTGTTTAGTTTTGTTTTGTTTTTTTAAGTAATGGTGTAAGTAGAGGCTGTATTCCTTGTATTGTTATTGTAAGCAATGTCAGTATTGTAGGTATAAGTTCGTATAGTAGGTAGCGTTGATATAAAAAATTAATTTAAAAAAAAAACATGATTAGTTAAATACTTTTACACTACACTGCCATATTCTCTATTACTCTGTGGTACTCCATTTTCCAAATAAATAACCAAAAAATGTAGTGCAAAAATAAAAGAAAAAAGAAATTGTGCTCTTTTCTCTGATAAAGCACGTTAAAATAAGCCAATCACGATCCTTGTTAGAATGGTTAAAATAATTAGATTGGCTAACGAGACAACAGCTGTCAATCACGAAGTGGACTTCAGCCAAACTTTAAGTTTTGAGTGGCCTTCGAGGGAAGAACGATGCCTTCACAGTTCTCTTTTTTTGATTGTTTGATCAGGATCTAAAAGCAGGTATACGTAAAAGTTCCTAGTCCAGAGTAATCCGGCCGCATTGCGGCTCATGAAAACGTGCACTTTTCCAATGGAAATCACGAAACAAGGAGCGCAAAGCATACGGATGAAAATACTAAACGCTGAATTGTATTTGAAATGAGCTGAAGGACTAGTACGAGTCTGTAAATTATGGAATTTAGCAACTATTGATCCACAAAGTCATAAAGTGCAGACCAAGCTTTACAAAATCCCCACGTTTGGTGTAAATAAACCCAATAGTAAGCAAGATACAGCCATTTGAAAATGTCAAAATTTACAAAGAAATGTATGGCCATCCGCGATCCGGACGCTGTCCGAACACAGCGTCCGGATGGCCATACATTTCTTTGTTAATTTTGAATTTTTTAAATCGCTGTATCTCATTGAAAACTAGCCTGATTAACACCAAACTTGGGGATTTTGTGAATCTCGGTGTGCTTTTTCTGACTATGTGGATCAATAGCTGCTCATCCTATAATTTACAGACTCGTACCTATAGTTCTTCGATCGATTTCGAGCAATAGTCCCGTTCAGCTCTACTGACTTGGAGAAGTATTCATCAAGGTCATGAATGGTTTAGTGATAACTCTCGAGAACGACGAGAGATTTTTATGTGTTTGGCTGCCCTATTATGTGAGCAATTTTGCCGATTCGAGAATGGAGGTGCCAAGATATCGATCAAGTCCAGAGATCAAGAGATAATTCTTTTCCCTGTGTTTATTTAGCAGCAGTGAAGTGTTTTGCAAAAATGCTTCCATTCGGAGTAAACTGCCGACTGCAGCTTGCTGGTCTCGGGAAGAAAAGAGAGGAAAGTGTGAAGCCAACATGCTTTATGTCAAGAGCGATTGCGGTACCACAGACAAAACTTTCACAGTATCACTCCAGTATTCTTCGCGCGTTGAGGCGTTAAATTTGATCGTCGAGTCAAAATCTCTGCTCGTTAAGTTAAATAATTCGACCATTGAGTTACAGGTGCCGTCGAAACGTAAGAAAAGCTTGCAATCATATTGCTCTGTGGATTTTGATTTCCTTGCATTTGATATGACCCTTGATGTCACGTCGCGTAACGGCTCAAGTTTTAGTAAACACACAAATTCATGTTATTAAAACGTCTCATTTTCACTTTTACTGGTAAACTTTAGGCACAAAGGCTATTTTTTTAAAAAAATCCATCTACTTAAGGTTTCCTGGGTCTCTTAAACCAAGTTTTAGCATCTGTTACCTTCTTTTTTTAACTCGAGAAAAATATTTTGGGGGCTCTGTTGTTATTTCTAGCTGGAAAAATCGTAATTCTCTTTTAAAAAGGTACCAACCCTATTATACCGTTTATTTCAAATCGTATTATCAGTATTTCCTTCATGCTCTGACGCCACAACCCATTTTCACATTGAAACTCCTAGTCTTTTCCCACACTAAACGCTACACAAAACCTTTGTTTTGGAATGGCGTTGGCTGATAAGAGTCTGAAATTGAAGGAGACAAGTGATAATTCAAACACACGTCAATCATGATTGGCTTGAATTACTCCATGTTCACCTATATTAAGGGGGTAGCCCACTGTAACATAAGAATGTACAACACATAAAAAAAGGTATGAGTTTAGCGTCACACGGGACAAGAGATGACAACGGTAAACTATTCATCCTTTTCATTCTTTTCATTTCTTAATTTCTCTTCCTTTTCAACAAGATCGTGTGCTTCCTGTGGTTCCAATTTTTTCATATTGGAATAAAAATTGCCCCATCTCTACCCCCTAAAATGGGGTGACAGCATTGCGTGACGAACACACAAGGAACAGCTGCAAGGATTCAAGGATTCAAGCAGCCATAGACCAAACGTAATATTTTGGTGTAGTGCAAAGCAAGCAACTATCTACAACTGACTTGACCGTTTTTGACTTAGATACAATGTTATAACAAAGCTATATGCTAGCTCGCGCTCTAACTGGCTAATTTTTTATGAAAAAGTTAACAAATTGACGTCAGTTTTTCATGCGTCTGTCCTGTTATTGATCATGAATTTCGTCATAGCATCGTCAAAGTAGCTGTGGATCCACGAGACGATAGCCGAGTGGATCCGCAGACTACTTTGACAATGCTATGACAAAATTCATTGTCAATAACAGGACAGACGCATTAAAAAAATGAAAGCAATTGGTTTTTTACGATAACAAATTGTCGAATTGCCCGCTCTCGCTCGCTGACGTGTCGCATGAATTTCAAATTCATGTGTCTGTCCGCATCATTGACAATAAAAATTAACCAATGAGCGCGCGTGAATTTCTGCAGTTATCGTAAAAAAATGGATAGTTCATAGAGATGGTTCATGCTGACGTCAGTGTCGGTGAAATTTCTTGCCAGCAAAAGTTTTTTCTCGCAGCTTTTTTCGAGTAAAACTGAAATTTAGCTGTTACTAATGGCTAGTAATAACGCAACATTTGAGTGAGGGTTTCTCGATGACTTTAGAAAACGTGTCTGAAATGGTTGCAGAAACATCAGAAGCGTCGAAAGATCAACAAAGTGCTACCAGTGCTACCAGTGAAAACAACACGTGCACGTGCACGTGTAGCGAAAAGTGCACGTGCACGTGCACCTGCACGTGCAGAATTTGCAATTTGATCAATGCAGAAAAAGCGACTTTTCAGCGTGAAAAATGTCTTGCTAGAGATGCTCTCGGCTGCGCCTCGAGCATCTCTTACTCTACCTTCGTGCTCTCCCAACTATCCGCGTGCATCCCCAATTGGATGGACGCGCGCTAGACATTGTCCATTCCTGAAGTGATCATATGCGTCGAAAGAGGGTCACAGATTGATGGTCTTTCGTCGACCATTAAATAAGTTGACAGTTGGCGATGTACATCGGATGTTGTGTAAACAAAAGCTGACAAATGGTGAGAAAAAAACGTCAAATCGGCTTTTGGACCTGCCTTTTACGGGAAATAAGGTTAGAACAATTTTTTTTTTGAAATATCGGCAACTGTGAGATCCATAGGGAGACTAAGCCGAACAACGGCACATCATGTGGTGCCAGATAGAACGACCAATAAATAGAGAAATTAACCGATGAAACTGGACGCGGCGGCAATGTGAGCAGGAACGAGAAGGACTCAAGGATTTTCACTTTTTAAAATCCCAAATTCATCTGCAATAATAGCAAACAAACTGCGGTTATAAACATAACGAGATAACGCATGTTGTAAAAACTTTCATTTATGAACTTGACGTTTCGTATGCTCCAGAAGGCAGGTCCAAAAGATGTATGTTGGAGCATACGAAACGTCAAGTTCATCTGCAATCTAATACAGCAAAGTAAATAAACGGGAACGACTAATAGACTATACCTCAACTGTGCATAAATGGAAAGATACAAAATAACCTTAGACTAATGCTACAAGTGTAAATCAACTTATAGAAAAACAACGAAATATTTCTATTGACCAACTATTGCAGTAACAGGACATGTCAAGGACACTCAAGGTGACGGGTTAACATGTCATGTATGACCGCAGTGCATGACTTCTAAAGGTAATCATGTCAAGTTCGCGCGCTTTGTGTTGCTTGCGGTCAGTGAAGAAGCAAAAACATGACTTCCATTTTTATTTCGTTCAATGTATAATAAAACAATTATTAGATTCGGTTTTTATGATATCCAGAATAATCAAGATCTCAGTAAGGTTTATGAGCCACAGCCTTCGGCTTCGGCTGATAACCCTTACCTTGATTATTCTGGATATCACAAAAACCTCATCCAATAATTGCTAGTTACAGCCGTCAAGAAAACTAAGTATCAAACTTGCATTGAAATGGAACACAGTCATCTATAGTTGAGTCTAAAAGATTACAAACTATGACTTTGTAAGGGTCAGAGAAAATATACACGAGTCAGAAAAATACAAAGCTGACATAGTATTATGAAACTAACTGAGATAAAAACAATGAGATAATTACTAAACAGAAAAATGTTCCTAGAAAAGTGCAACAACACAGATGAAAAGTTATGTTAAAAACACCGAAATATGAGCACAAGAAATAAAGAGAAATAGGTCTCACGGACGAAAATAGAACGGAAGTGACGTACGGTAGCTACAATAACAACAAAGTGTAAGAGAGCTATTTTGATTTGTTTGACTGCTTTTTTCATTGGATTAGCTAGTTAATCAGCGATTTCGACAGTTTTATAAAGTAGCAGGCATATTCGTGAAAGCGCCGGTCGTGACATATTTTTGGCGCCTCAAGGCGCCTTTCGAGCTCTTAAAGCGCGAGTTACCTGGGAGGGGGTCTGGGGGGCATGTTGCCCAAGGAAATTTTTTTTAAAAAAAGAACACTCAGAAACGTTGTTTCCGGCGTTTCTAGAAGTCAAGTATCAGTTTCCCAGGCAAGGCTGGAAGTTCACTCAAATTCTCTTTAAAAAGTAAAATATTTAATAAAAATGGACAATTGGTAGGGCATGGGGAGGGGGAAGCAGGGATGGCGACAACAGAATTTTCAGTTGTTTATCATTGCGAATTTATTTTTTATAGGATTTCAAAAAAGACATAAGGTAACAGAGGTTAATATGTTTCAACTTCAATTTCGTTGAAATAAAACGGGAAACCAATCAAATGTTCCACTCGATAAACAAAGAAAAAAAGTAATGTGGCAGTTTTGAAGAATTTAATTGCAGTATTTAGTTAAAAATCGACATCTTGGCAGGAGCCATAATCGGGGACGGAGACCGTAAGCGCGCGCCATTTCTAGTATTGGGGTTGGCGCCATGATATGGGACAATTTTTCTATTTTTAGAACAAATTGCGCCATCGCCTGCGGCACACGCGCGTACATTGCTGCGAGGATTTTCGCGGATGTCGCGCAGGGGAAATGGCGTCCGAAACTCCCGAAATCGTTTATGCTTTTGGATCCTTTTGGCCCATCACTCAACACCTTCATGGCTGTTGGAATTTTGATTAAGTATTTCCGCCGTAAGTTGCTCCAGTCTGGGTGAAGACGGTGCCTAATTTAGGTATGTCCCGCTGCTTTTTATCTCTGACCAAGTTGAGTTACGCTGCTCCTTTTACGACAACTTCACATTACTCCAATCTAAATTTCACATATGAAGAAGATTAACAGCTTTTCCATAACACAGAAGAAAAAAGAACTAGTTGGATATAGCAGCGTTTAGGCCCAATAAGTGACAATAGGTTTATGTCCGTAGATGCTGCTTAGTTTTGTTTGTGTAAAAACCAATAAATTGTCTGTTGTCGATGAGTAAGAGCGCCCGCCGATGCGTGTTTTGTACAGCTAGTAAAACATGACAAATTGGACTTCGCACTTTGGTGTGAAACGTATATCGAACTCATATAATATCTCTTAAGGTTGATTAATCTTTGAGAACATATTAAAAGCTTAGCTGAAAATATGTGAAAACAGCAGAAATAATCAGAAAAGTTACCATGACGCTTGTAATCAAAACTCGAATAAAGATTTCGATTGAGTTAAAACTCCTTGTCTATTTTATTTTCGCAGCGAAAGAAAGAAGAAACACACATGATGTTAGTAGTCTTTTGGCGAACGTTAGTGAAAATTGTTGTAGTATCTCAGCACAAAAGACGACGAAACAAATCTTTTTCACGATTTTGCTTGACAATCTGAAAACACCGACTCGGACTTGAAAGTGCACGCGCTGCACTATGCAAATGAACTACTCGTACGCGTCAGACAAAAACTTTTGCAAACGAGCAGAAACAACAAGAAACTATCAAAAACAGGTTTTGGTTATGATTAAGCATTGTTTGGCAAGCTCACAAATTAACAGCTCGATACCGGAGTAAACAGTGTTCTTACAGAACTCTATAGAACAAACACAAAAGTTTACGCGTACAACTAGCCGGCGAGCGGATTTTATTCATTCACAGCGTGAAATTAAAGAAATTCTCGACCTTGAAAAACACACCTTTTCCATTAAATCAGAGCATAAACGTACATAGAAGAGCCCTGCTTCTTCTTCTCTGCCTTATTCCCTGCCATTGCTGTGAAAAATCGGCAAGAGGATCTCGCAACTCTCACAATTTCATCACACAACGTGACAACATCCACGCGAGAGGCCAAGACACGTGCGTGGATCAGCGCGGATATATGACGTCAGGATGGCGCAATTTGTTCTAAAAATAGAAAAATTGTCCCATATCATGGGTCCACGCGCATCCCAAGACTTACGGTCTCCGTCCCTGATTATGGCTCCTGATCTTGGGTAACAAACAAGCTTTCATTTAATTGTTCACAACTGAATGATTACAAAAGCATAGCTTTTTTTACAGTTTTTTCTATGGTAATATTGAAGTATTTCACTTTTTCCTTTAGTGCTTGGTATAATAAAACAAAACATATAAGGGCGCGACCTCCTGTGAGTAATATTTGAAATAATCTCGCCTCCCTCGAATAGTCGCCTTCCCTTCGGAATAATCGCCCCCTTTTGGTGTGAGGAGCGGTGGCCTCATGGTTAGTGCGCTCGTCTCCGGATCGAGCGGTCCGGGTTCGAGCCCTGGCCGGAGACATTGTGTTGTGTTCTTGGGCAAGACACTTTACTCTCACGTGCCCTCTCCACCCAGGTGTATAAATGGGTACCGGCGAATTTAATGCTGGGGGGTAACCCTGCGATAGACTAGCATCCCATCCAGGGGGGAGTAAAAATACTCTCAGTCGCTTCATGCTAAGGAAACCGGGATAAGCTCCGGCCTGGTGGGCCACTTGGCTCGTATGCAGACTTTACCTACCTTTTTGGTGTGAAAATAGAAATAATCGCCCCCATCTATTATTCCAGGAAATACAGTATGTGTGGTTTGAGCACACCCAAAGAAACATACCTAAGCAATGAGTAGGTCTACCTAAACTGAAACCGGGAAATTCCCGAACTTAAAATTATATAGCGAAGCAATGAAATCTTTGAGCATTTATGGAAAATAGTGAAATTATACGTCTAATGACCCTGTCACATCTATACATCGAGCTCAGGAAACATAAGCTGGATCAGATAGCTTCAAGATTAGAAACATGGGAATCTCTCTAGACATTAGCGTATAGCTTTCTCGTAGGAAAGCTACAGCGTTTCCGAAGAAAAACGTATGAGGGAAAATATGATATCCGTGATAATAATTACCTATTGCACTCGCAATTCGAGTTCTAATCATAGCAGGGCCCGGCGTCACACCGTAGAATGCAACTAAAAGCAACATGTTCACGGTAAAAGCAAATACTTAGAGACTTAAAATATATCTTGCAAAAGAATTGAGCCGAAATAATGCATAAACACGAGGCAAATTACAAAGGTACGTGTCAAAATCCACGAAGCGACAAGCAGATGACAACGAAAATCATGCAGACCTATAACCTCTAAAAATTTGCTATAGCACGGAAAAACGGCTCAGCTCTTTTTACGCTTCGAGACAGAGACCATGACCGCGACAACATTCAAGGCTAAAAATAGCCCTCTGGTACATGACTTCACCCAACGAGACTATACTTCGGGGAAGGACACTCACTTCAACTACACATCGATCGTAAAAATATTGGGGTAAATAAAACAGCGAAATCTG
>JAHPZR010004268.1:57500-62500 GCA_019787425.1 Platygyra sinensis
CCAGATTGCAGAATAAGATTAAAAAGTTTGATATAAACAGGCATAAGCGATTCAAGGCTCGCTTTGATCATTTCGTTTCTAATTTTGTCAACGAATGGGGATTTCTCATGTTTTAATTTCTTTGCTGCTTGGCGTATTTCTTGTTCAGTTATCGTATGATCTAAATAGTTAAGCTGTTCTTTTTCTTTTTCCAATGATTGCAACTCATTGTAGATTTCTTGTTGTTGTATGGAAGTTCTCGGGTCTTTAGAGTGTAAAGATTGAAAGTGGTTGAGCCACGTTTCCTCCGAGATAGGGGCGGGGACATTTTCGACAATAGTATCGTCCATTGACTTTAAACAATTCCAAAACGATGCGTTGTTGGGATTTAATCCTAGTTCGTCGAGTTTAAGAGATTTTTCAGTCTGAAATGCTCTCCTCTTTGAGTCAAGAAGCTTTTTGTAATCAGTCAAGGTTTTGTGAAATTTCTCCCGTATCTCAGAGTTAAAGGGATCACGATGTTTTTGATTTGATACTTTCCGTAACTCGTGTCTTTTTAGACGACATTCACGGTCGAACCATTTTTTGTTAGCCGTTGCCTTAATACGTTTGCGAGATTTTTTGGTTTTAATCTTGAGGCAGATTTTTGATGTCGCAGTTAGAATGTTCACAGCATCGTCTAATGAGACGTTCACGTCTTCAGTGTGTCGTTCCATATATTCCCTTATTAGGATTTGGATTGATTCCGTGCGTAGCGTGTTTCTGAATTTTAAATACGAGTCACTTTCCCAACAGAATTGGCGTGGTAGACTCGTTAATCTATCGGTGGAACTTGAATTTTGGGTATTGTTTGTTGGTAAGCTGTTGTTTACATTCAGCCATGCGACGATGGCACTGTGGTCCGATAAGTAAGATGGTTGCTTAACAACAAAACTGTTAACATTAAGTAATGTATATTGATCGCATATTACGTAATCAATAACGCTTGTCCCGTTTTTCCCATGAAAGGTGGGTCTGCCTAGAGTATCACCACTAGTTCTGCCATTAACTATTCTTAAATCAAGGTTTTTACAAATTTCCAGAAGTCTTTTTCCATGACTGTTTATGACATTATCAAAACTATTTCTTTGAGCTGGCTGAAACGCTGATTCTGACTGATCATTAGAGATTACGTTGTTGCCCTCTTGCGAGACAGTATCGGAGTATTTTCCGGTCCTTGAATTAAAGTCTCCCATAAGAATAATTGATCCTGTCGGAGAAAAATCTATTATGTCTTGTTCTAGCTGATCAAAAATTTCGGGATCAAAATATTTCGAGTTGCACGGAGGTATATATATTCCACAAACGTGAATATCCTTCATCGAATTTAAGAGATCTTTCTTGATTGTAAACCAAACATAATTTTGCGTTGATTTTTTGATTAAAATATTTTTATCGAGTTTGTTCTTAAAGAGTAAAGCTATTCCTCCAGAGTTCCGACCACCTTTTCTCGATTGGTTAGGGGTAGAACATTGTACAAATGATTTATATCCGGTTATTTCCAAATCAGTACAATTGCCAATTTCGGTAAGCAGTATAAAATCACAGTTATCAATAACATTCAAAAAATCAGGGTTCTGTAATTTGCTTCCAATGCATTTGGAAGATAATCCGTTGATATTCCAAGCACAAAAGGACAATTTGCTTGAGGAGGAGGAGCAGCAGCAGCAGCAGCAGCAGCAGCAGTAGCAGTAGCAGTAGCAGTAGCAGTAGCAGTAGCAGTAGCAGTAGCAGTAGCAGTAGCAGTAGCAGTAGCAGTAGCAGTAGCAGTAGCAGTAGCAGTAGCAGTAGCAGTAGCAGTAGCAGTAGCAGTAACAGTAGCGGTAGCGGTAGCAGTAGCAGTCGCAGTAGCAGTAGCAGTAGCAGTAGCAGTAGCAGTAGCAGTAGCAGTAGCAGTAGCAGTAGCAGTAGCAGTAGCAGTAGCAGTAGCAGTAGCAGTAGCAGTAGCAGTAGCAGTAGCAGTAGCAGTAGCAGTAGCAGTAGCAGTAGCAGTAGCAGTAGCAGTAGCAGTAGCAGTAGCAGTAGCAGTAGCAGTAGCAGTAGCAGTAGTAGTAGTAGTAGTAGTAGTAGTAAATCGCTTTATTTGCATGACCGCAAGATTTTACACTATTGCAAAAGCTAATTAATTAAACAAAACAAGGTTAATAGTGATATTGTCCTAAGTTACATCACTTTCATTAGATAATAGGAAAGTATCACGAATATTTGTACATGAGGAAATGAACTTCATTACTAGAAGTAGTAGTAGTAGTAGTAGTAGTAGTAGTAGTAGTAGAAGTAGTAGTAGTAGTAGAAGTAGTAGTAGTAGTAGTAGTAGTAGTAGTAGTAGTAGTAGTAGTAGTAGTAGTAGTGTTATTGATACTAGTACTACTACTAGTACTACTACTACTACTACTACTACTACTACTACTACTACTACTACTACTACTACTACTACTACTACTACTACTACTACTACTACTACTACTACTACTACTACTACTACTACTACTACTACTACTACTACTACTACTACTAGTAGTAGTAGTAGTAGTAGTAGTAGTAGTAGTAGTAGTAGACGATGAGCCAGCTCCCTGGAAGCCATTACGTGAAAAAGTCAGGGAAGATATCTAGGAATCCTACCTGAAAGAAGTCCAACAGTTCCTGGATAGGGGAAAAACTGAAGACTATGCCGAGATTTCCACTTTCAATACTTTATTACCTGTAAGTAGAAGAAGGCTACGAAGGACTTACCTAGAGCGTCTAAAATGGACTCATCGTATCAAAAGCGACGCAATACACCGCAAAGTCATGAAGGCTCTTCGACGCTTTATTGAGGAAGATGACATGGATTTTGACGAGGTGGCCGAGTCAGCAACGGAAATTCCTGTTGAACAAACTAATGAAAAAGAAACCACTCCCCGATGAGTCGGATGACGCCAAAGAAGAAGAGAATAATATCTTAGTGACTGAAACCTGAATTAGCCACGTGACTCTTATAAGAGTGTGGTTTTCTAGAGTTTTTTAGTCATTATTTGTAAGACGTCACACAAGATGAGTTGTTCCAGTCATTAACCGGAGAATGACTGGAAGGTTGCTTATAAAAAGGTTTACAATCAAAGATATTATGCAGGGAACAAAGAGCGAATCCTAGCTCGGCAAAAACGATGGCGAACAGGGAACGTTGAGATTCTCAAAACCCGACGTAAAAGTTGGTATGAAATTAACAAGGAACGACTCGTCAACGACCGGAGAGCTTATGAGGGGATTCATGCTGACGTCATTGTTTACATTTTTGCTCATTTGCATACGGCTTTGCTTACAGAAATAAACATGTAAGATATGAATTGACACCAGGCAGCTTAAGAGTTTGTAAAGCTTAATACATGCTAAAAGTCTTAGTTCTTCGTGTGTGATATTGAAGGAGAAATTGTCTTTTAAAAAACTGCAAAATTTCTGGGTGGCAAAAGCGCTAATGAGCTCATACATTCTTTGTAAAATTTTGAGCTTTTAAACTCGTGTTGCACAAAAAGTACTTAATGCATCGGGCTCATATTCATTGGCAGAGTTAATCGTACTATGGCCTATATATATTCAGAAGTGATATGTTTGTAGCTCCATCAGAAACTAAATTTCTTATGCAAATGAGGCAAATATTGTAAACAAGGATTCCCTTATTGTCAACAGAACAAGGAGCATATCAGAAATTACCGAAGACAATACCGCAAAAATAACAGGGAACAGATCAACGAATATTGGAAAAGCTATTACGCCAAGAATAAGGAACAGATCAACCAAAGGCAAAGAAAAATAGGGGCCCGGGACCAAGAGTCTGAGAAAACTTGAAACGAGTCCCCCATTGAAGATCTGATCTGAAACCCATCATGGAGTGTTTTTGAGGGACTTTATTGAAGAGCCAGTCTTTAAAGTCTCGATGTTTGATTTCTCGATCCTTAACACTCTTCTTCTCCCGTTTAGCGGTCTTCTTCTTCTTCCCACTACCCATCATGAAGCTGTACATTTTAGCTCTTAAACCAATAAACTCTCGAAGGGTTTGTTTCTATTGGAATAGAACATGTGATTTTGAGGGTAGTTCAGAATTATCAAAGCGGTCTTGACCCTCTTGCATGTCCTTGTAGACATCTTCCGTTTAGATATGATAGCAGAGACTATCAGTATCCTTGAACAACAACTTAGCTTGGTCACCATACTTAGACTTGACATACTCATAGTGGAACTGTTAGGGTGTAAATTTTAACCAGTGAGAAAATTGTAATCAATTCTCCCTTTGGAGTTATTCAGTAAACGTTATAAAAACTCAGACTCCTTGTTTTGTTTATATCAATTCAATGACATTACTGTTACAAAGTTTAATTTCCACTTTTGCACCAATGCCAAACGGCGCTACATTCCGTGACTGGACATTTTTAAGCTAATGAGAAGTGAGTAGAAGCTGCGTACTTGAACTTGTCTAGTTTTCATTATCCAATGAAACCTGACTTTTACAATATCATGATTACATGTACTTACACCTGATAGGTTACAATGTTTGAGCCCTAGCGTGACCAGACAGATAAACACCCTTAATTGTTTTAAAAGTAGAGCTTGTTTTGAATTTCGTTAATTACATAGTCCGGGTCCGTTAGCTTTTCTTCTTTTCTGACAACGTTCCCTGGACATTGCACTTCTATCGGGTCAACGTTCATAACTTCTTCAGTGTTATCATCTTTGTCGATTCCCAAACTACTCGTTTAAGACCACAAGACCATAATAAAGAGCTTACAATACGCGTTCTTTCATATCTTTATCACAATTTTCAAGTTGCAAAGAAGTGAAATATAGACTGGTCCAAGGCAACTTAGGCAACTCTGTCAGATAACTTTCCCATGTCTGGCCAAGCTTCAACCCCAGAGTGCTTCAAACGCTTTCCACAGTCACGTCACCACAGCAAGATCTATTTGCTCGGGGCCTTCATCATGATAATTAAACCACGCGTCTTCAAT
>JAHPZR010004268.1:67500-70029 GCA_019787425.1 Platygyra sinensis
AATCTAACGAGCGAAAGAACGAGTAATCAGATATTATACGAAGAAAGATGTATTAAAGAACATAATTTTTTCGAACTACTTTATGCTAGTGCATTTAGTTCCCTAGTTAAGGTCTCCAAAATTGTTTTCCAGGTGTGAATTTTTGTCCAAAGTTTGAAGTTGTACTACAAAAACAGTTTTTGTCGATCATTGCGAATCACTCGACTGAATTAGACTTTTCTACCCTAAATTGAGTAGCAGATAACGAGAAAATTCGTTAAGTGTATTCCACAGCAATTCTATGAAGTACAGCAACGATTAGAGAGGGAAACTCGACTGAAATTGACTCAGTTTTTACTTAAAATTGTACGAAGAGACACACAGGATTACGCGCCATTACAGCGCCGAGCAACAAACAACCAAACAAACTCTCACAGCTTCAAAAACTTCAATTGAATTTACTTACAGTAACTTTCCTTGCCATCTAAAGGTGAATAGAGGTAAACTTGCGTTAATTAATCGTCTTTGGAAGTGAAAAAAGGGCGAAAGATTGACGATAACGGCTAATTCATTCACGAAAATAGATCAACACGATGGATTCCGCCCGCTGTAGCGGTCCGTATGAGAGAATTCCGCCCGCTCCAGGAACCAATCAGATTGCAGGATTTGTTAAATTCCGCCCGCTCACGAGCCCAAAAAAAGATAAATAAAGAAGACAGTTCTCCAAGACTAAAGTGTGGGATAATTTAACTTATTATATAAACACCAGTGAAATACCAAGTGAGCTTTACCGCGAAAACTTCATATCTTCACACGTGAAGATAACATGATATCTTCACACGTGAAGATAACATGATCACCATTACTTTAGCTACATAATCTCTTAGAAAGTACTCAGATG
Source organism: Platygyra sinensis (assembly GCA_019787425.1). Taxonomy (NCBI): domain Eukaryota; kingdom Metazoa; phylum Cnidaria; class Anthozoa; order Scleractinia; family Merulinidae; genus Platygyra; species Platygyra sinensis. The sequence continues at coordinate 68,381 of JAHPZR010004268.1, forward strand.
TGTTGCTGTATGATCGAAACATCATCGGTTCTTCCTCGGAAATCTTCGGTTGTCTTCGGCAATCTTCGGAAAATGTTCGGAGAATGTTCGGAAACGTTCGTCTGGCCTTCGGAACAATTTTCGAAAATGTTCGGGAATGTTCGGAAAGTGGTCGGAAATCTTCGGAAAATCGTCAAAAAACGCGGTCATAAGTATGTTTATATAATAAACAGAATATTACATGGCCGCTTGTGGATATGCGCTCACTCGTGAGATATCGAGTTAAACACTCGAAGATAAAATTCGTATCCACGCGCAGCCATGTAATATCCTCTATTTATACCCAAAAAGGATGCAGAACCTTACTTTGTTAAAAACTGGCGACCAATTACTCTATTGAACACCGACTATAAAATAACGGCTAAAGCCATTGCAAATCGTCTCTAAAACGTACTCCCAAAACTATTAAATAGTGACCAAACTGGTTTTCTCAGAGGAAGATTTATTGGTGAAAACATAAGATTAATTGATGCTTAATAAACCACACTGCTGCTCGCAACATTCCCGGACTGTTAATGTTTCTATAGGTTTCGAAAAAGCGTTGACTCAGTTGTCAATGAGTGGTCCTTTATATGGAAAACGCTAATTAAGTTCTTTCAATTTCGGTTCGTCATTAATAAGCTGGATTAAATTGTGCTACTGCAGCATAAAAAGCTGCGTCCATAATAACGGATGGGCAAGCAGTTACTTCACTCCTGAAAGAGTCAGACAAGGTTGCTCCCTTTCCCCTTATATTTTCATCCTTTGCGCAGAGGTATTAGCCAATAAAATACGAGAAAACAAAGATATAACTGAAAGTGATCACTGTACGTGGACATGAAATCAAGATTAGTCAATATGCTGACGATACTACTATGATTTTAGACGGCTCGATAAAGTCCTTTACATCTGCCTTACTCGACCTAGAGCTTTTCGATGAGATATCTGGCTTGCGGCTTAACAAGATAAATTATGTCCCGAAAAAGATTTGAAATGGGTAAGAGACAAACTTAAGGCCTTAGGTGTATGGATTTCATTCGATCCCATGGTTAGCATGGAAGCAAACTATAACGAAAAATTACTAAAGGTCAGAAATTGCTTAAGCTGCTGGGAACACCCTCGTCTAAGCCTTTTGGGGAAAATCGTTGTATTAAAAGTTTTAATCGCCTCTCAGCTTGTTTATATTCTATCACCTTTGCCAACAAAACATGCCGCTTTAGATGAGATCAACAACATGTTCTACGACTTTCTCTGGAGTGGAAGAGGGGACAAAATTAAGCGAGATGTTATGATCAGTGATTACAAAAATAGAGGTTTAAGGATGAATGACATTAAGTCTTTTAATAAAGCGCTCAAATCAACATGGGTCAAAAAGTACTTGGACAATGATAATCATGGTAAATGGAAATTACTCTTTGATTCTGAAATACACGACTACGGCGGAGATGTTATCTTTACAGCTAACCTCAACAAAAATGATTTGGCAAAGTTTATACATATATCGGACGCCTTTACATCAGAAATTCTAAAAATCTGGTCAGAAATCAGCTATAACGATAATAAAACTTCCACCGAACATTTGCTCTCTTTACCTCTTTAGCAAAATTCACTTGTGAGAATTGGAAACAAAC
>JAHPZR010004269.1:2500-26837 GCA_019787425.1 Platygyra sinensis
TGCTATAATCAAAAGATTTACTAAAATGTGTTGAAAATTAGATCAGAAAAAAAATCATCAAATGAGTTTTGATTCATAAGGCTAAAGATATCCATGACAAACTTTTTTTTGGTTTGTTATTTCTGAATCACAGTAATGACAATACCAGAAACAATCATTAATGTGAAATCTTAGGGCTTATTGGCTAATTTTAGAAAGTCAACAAATATGAAGAGTTGTATAGTGCAATATGAGAAAGTGTGTGTTCATGAATGCAGTATACCCATGGCATAGCTGTCAGAATTATAGTGTTTGGTATAAAAAATCATTTATAGCAGTAGATATATCTAGCAACCTTTGTGGCATTTCAGGTGTAAAAGTATGGGATCGCCTAATAAAAGGGTTCCCAAATCTCCACTGAAACAGTGGGTATTATATCAGGGGGCAGGTGTATGCACGGGAATGGTTGTAAGTGGAAAATCGAAAGTAATAAAAAATAAAAGTAAATCAAAAATTGTTAGATGTTAAAGAATACACTCACGTTGAGGGACCAACAAACTGCAAAGCAGCCACGTCAACCACAAGGCAGTGCAACAATAATGATAATAATAATAATATAAAAGAGAGATTAGCATGGAGTGGTTAGAGGAGAAAGGGGGAGGTAAAAATTAGTATTTAAAGTTAGGGATTAAAGTTAGGAGGAGGGGGAAAAAATTTTTTAAACTTAGAAAATTTGATGTGTATATGAATGAAACTCAAAATTTTACCCAAGGGGTATCTGTTTAAAACATTAAAAAATATAATTAAAATTCAGAGACCCAAAAATGTAAGTTTAAATGATTTAATGCAATAAAAACATTGTATGAAAATTACAAATAGTATTTGAAAAACTGAATACTCCCTTGTTATTGAAAAGGAAAAAAATATACAGTATTTTTCGTTCTATAAAAATATGATCTATGTGAATCGAAATTAACAGATTAATGGCATTTTTGTTCTCAAAAATATGGGGTCTATATGATTAAAAATTTATAGATAATTGGTATTTGAATTCTCCATTGAGAAATAGCCAAGTGGCATGATGAACATCATAATAGAACCAAATGTTATCTTTAGAGTCTAAGCTGTTATTAATATTCCTTTTTGCAGTGTGGTCCAGTGCTGAGATGTAAGAATCCATTCTGTTATCAGGTACTTTGAACAGCTTTAACCCAGGAAGAACAGCATCAGCTTAAATGTGTCGGTATCTCCAATGGGTTTCTTCCAAAATAATTGTTGGATGTCATGTGGCCAGGTGGATGGTGGGTACAAAGCATCTCCATTTAACAGAGTAAGTAAATTCCTTCTTTTTTGGATTAATCTTGGCCTCTCTTTTCTTTTTCATTCATTCATTCAATTGTGTGCTGTAGCCGAATTAAATGCTAGAGATAATTTGTTTTTATTTGTGTTAATCATATTTAAATGAATTTCGGGCTGGAAAAAATTTAATTTGTGTTAATCATATTTAAATGAATTTCAGGCTGGAAAAAAAAAATCTTAATTTATTCAAAATAACTTGAGGTTGAAAAATTCAAAAAAATTTTTTGTATAATTTGTTGTATAATTTGAAAGGATATAGGAGAAGTAAACAAAAATTCCTGAAGCAAGCAATAAAAGGGGGTAACTTGTAACCCTGAGCGAGGGACCCTAAATTGGGCACTAGGCTGCTGGGCCAACAGCCATCTGGTCCTGTCAAAAGCGCAGCGGCAGACAAGAGCTTTCACAGTCTAAAATTTGAGCCTGCGTGCTATCTAAGCCTGAATGACTAATGGCTTTGTAAAATTGTATTATGTATTAGGTAACCATTGAGAGGGTATCGAAATCAAGAGAAGAAAGAATAAGAAAAAGATATGACATCACCCGGGTGGAAAAAGACAGGAACATCGACACCAAGGCTCGCATGGTTGAGAATCCTCAGGGGCAAAGCCCAACCGAGCAGGGGTGTTTCTAGTCCGGTACCAGACCTTTGCCCGACACCCCCGTGTCGAGTCCAGCGGAAAAGAAAAGGAAGAGATAGGAAGAGATACTGAAGAAGAGCTTGTGACCCTCTGTAAAAACGAACTTTGCAGACAAAGAAAATTATAATTTTGCATATAATGAAGGCTTTGATAAGGTTCGCAAAGGAAAGCGAAAAACGATTTTTTAAAAATGTTTCTATTAAACGCTGAAAATAAAATAATGTAAGTACCGAAGAGTAGAAATAGTTAAAGTGCAGCGTATCGTGCAGGTGGAAACAAATCCCCTGGGGATAATCAATTGAATAAATAAAGCCCTGTAAAAAGTTTTTTAACTGTGCGTATCAGTGTAAAAAACAATAAAAAAGTACTCACTTTGAGAGGAATAAACTCTTGGGAGGAAAATACACTTGAAACAGAATTCTGTGACGAAAACCCCTTAAATAAAACTGAACTTGAAGACCTTGACCGTGAAAAATAAATTGGTTTGATGCCACGATTGCGCCATGATTGCGTGATTAGTAATGACGTAGCAAAAGGGGCTCGAAAAGGACGATGGTATAGTCACGAAAAAGTTCATTCCAAGAAATGGCGATGTGTGTCAGAAAACCGTTGCAAGGCAGGAATTTAGGCTGTGATAAACCCTTTTCTAATAGCAGATGTGATTTCCATAATGTGCAAGGGATAAAACAAAAGCTAAGCTCGAAGGAATTGTCAACGAGGAGAGAAACGTAATAACATTTGGAAGTGAAACCCACGAATTCGATGGAACAAGATAGTGACTGGTTAACCGGTAAGTGAAAGACTTCAAATCAATGATTTATCGTTCTAAAACATACAAGTTACTGATAAATCTTAATTGTAGAAATATGGGATAGGAATGATTTTAAACGCAATTTTTCAGTAATCGCAAGCAAAATCTTTGTCGCAGAGTAAATCAGGTATAAAAATCACAAGCATAATTTTTTAATTTCTATGTGAGCTTAAGTTTACAGTGATCTCATGTTTGGAATCTAATGAGAACATAAAGCTCGGTGAAATTCTAAATTTTATCAAAATCGTGGAATAACTCACATGATTGATATCTGGAAGGTAATGATTGGTTAAACAAGATTCAAGAGATTCTTAAGGAGACCTAAAAGTGGGGAAAAGAGTATAAACATTAGTGGTAGTGATTAGTATAAAAACTAAAAAAAAAATTATTATAAACTGTAAGGTGCTTGGTACGTACACCACTGAAACAGTGGATATTATATCAGGGGGTAGATGTGTGTATTGGAATTGTTGTAAGAAAAAAATCGAAAATAATAAAAAATAAAATTAAGTCAAAAATTGTTAGATGTTAAAGAATACACTAACGTTGAGGGACCAACAAACTGCAAAGCAGCTACGTCAACCACAAGGCAGTGTAACAATAATGATAATAATAACAATATAAAGGAGAGATTAGCATGGGGTGGTTAGAAGAGAAAGGGGGAGGTTAAAATAAACAATAAGGTTGGGTCGATCGAGTCTTCTCAAAATAAAATTAAAGTGGGGAAAAAGGAGTATAGACATTAATAGAGGTAATTAGTATAAAAACATAAAAGAAATTAATATAAACTGTGAGGTGTATGGTATGTACACCATGACCATTCAAAGAGTTGACTAGTAACTCATTGTTGTACCCCTACTGCAAGGTACATATAAACTGTTTGTATAAAAAATCATTTATAGCAGTAGATATATCTAGCAACCTTTGTGGCATTTCAGGTGTAAAAGTATGGGATCGCCTAATAAAAGGGTTCCCAAATCTCCACTGAAACAGTGGGTATTATATCAGGGGGCAGGTGTATGCACGGGAATGGTTGTAAGTGGAAAATCGAAAGTAATAAAAAATAAAAGTAAATCAAAAATTGTTAGATGTTAAAGAATACACTCACGTTGAGGGACCAACAAACTGCAAAGCAGCCACGTCAACCACAAGGCAGTGCAACAATAATGATAATAATAATAATATAAAAGAGAGATTAGCATGGAGTGGTTAGAGGAGAAAGGGGGAGGTAAAAATTAGTATTTAAAGTTAGGGATTAAAGTTAGGAGGAGGGGGAAAAAATTTTTTAAACTTAGAAAATTTGATGTGTATATGAATGAAACTCAAAATTTTACCCAAGGGGTATCTGTTTAAAACATTAAAAAATATAATTAAAATTCAGAGACCCAAAAATGTAAGTTTAAATGATTTAATGCAATAAAAACATTGTATGAAAATTACAAATAGTATTTGAAAAACTGAATACTCCCTTGTTATTGAAAAGGAAAAAAATATACAGTATTTTTCGTTCTATAAAAATATGATCTATGTGAATCGAAATTAACAGATTAATGGCATTTTTGTTCTCAAAAATATGGGGTCTATATGATTAAAAATTTATAGATAATTGGTATTTGAATTCTCCATTGAGAAATAGCCAAGTGGCATGATGAACATCATAATAGAACCAAATGTTATCTTTAGAGTCTAAGCTGTTATTAATATTCCTTTTTGCAGTGTGGTCCAGTGCTGAGATGTAAGAATCCATTCTGTTATCAGGTACTTTGAACAGCTTTAACCCAGGAAGAACAGCATCAGCTTAAATGTGTCGGTATCTCCAATGGGTTTCTTCCAAAATAATTGTTGGATGTCATGTGGCCAGGTGGATGGTGGGTACAAAGCATCTCCATTTAACAGAGTAAGTAAATTCCTTCTTTTTGGATTAATCTTGGCCTCTCTTTTCTTTTCATTCATTCATTCAATTGTGTGCTGTAGCCGAATTAAATGCTAGAGATAATTTGTTTTTATTTGTGTTAATCATATTTAAATGAATTTCGGGCTGGAAAAAATTTAATTTGTGTTAATCATATTTAAATGAATTTCAGGCTGGAAAAAAAAAAATCTTAATTTATTCAAAATAACTTGAGGTTGAAAAATTCAAAAAATTTTTGTATAATTTGTTGTATAATTTGAAAGGATATAGGAGAAGTAAACAAAAATTCCTGAAGCAAGCAATAAAAGGGGGTAACTTGTAACCCTGAGCGAGGGACCCTAAATTGGGCACTAGGCTGCTGGGCCAACAGCCATCTGGTCCTGTCAAAAGCGCAGCGGCAGACAAGAGCTTTCACAGTCTAAAATTTGAGCCTGCGTGCTATCTAAGCCTGAATGACTAATGGCTTTGTAAAATTGTATTATGTATTAGGTAACCATTGAGAGGGTATCGAAATCAAGAGAAGAAAGAATAAGAAAAAGATATGACATCACCCGGGTGGAAAAAGACAGGAACATCGACACCAAGGCTCGCATGGTTGAGAATCCTCAGGGGCAAAGCCCAACCGAGCAGGGGTGTTTCTAGTCCGGTACCAGACCTTTGCCCGACACCCCCGTGTCGAGTCCAGCGGAAAAGAAAAGGAAGAGATAGGAAGAGATACTGAAGAAGAGCTTGTGACCCTCTGTAAAAACGAACTTTGCAGACAAAGAAAATTATAATTTTGCATATAATGAAGGCTTTGATAAGGTTCGCAAAGGAAAGCGAAAAACGATTTTTTAAAAATGTTTCTATTAAACGCTGAAAATAAAATAATGTAAGTACCGAAGAGTAGAAATAGTTAAAGTGCAGCGTATCGTGCAGGTGGAAACAAATCCCCTGGGGATAATCAATTGAATAAAATAAAAGCCCTGTAAAAAGTTTTTTAACTGTGCGTATCAGTGTAAAAAACAATAAAAAAGTACTCACTTTGAGAGGAATAAACTCTTGGGAGGAAAATACAAACATCTACCTTCACGTTTCTTGTCTGCAAGCAGTACTTGTTCATTCACTGATGGCTATACACGTAGGCACGCAATCAACTGATCAATCTGTAGCACAACAACTGACAACGACCACACATGAACTGTTTACCCCTTATAGCCAATTGCACCATAAGCCCTAGTTGTTGAAATCTTTGATGATGTAATGGTCTTAATCTGAAACTTATACCCCATTCACACCAACTAAACATGTTTAATTAAACCAGGTTTAGAAAAATGAAAACTATTAAAGAAAAACTGCAACTCAGGCTTTTATGCAGGATGTAGATGAACAACATGTTTCGGGTAGTCGATTACATCAGCACAAAGCTCTCTATTTCAAATGGTGCACCCTTGGGACATTTCATCATGCTAGTTGACCTTGTGTTTAATCTTAATTCTGACATTGTCAAGGAAACGAAGTATGTACGCAGTCACATGTAACAGGGAGCTGTAGTTGCCAAATTCTTTGCACTTGATAATCTCACTGAAATTGATGGGTTTCCCCTCAGATGTTGTTAACATGTGTGCTACTTGAGGCGGCTCTTTAATGAGTTCCACCAAACTCCATCTACAAGGGAACTTTTCCATAAATCTAATGAATTCAAGAAGAAATTCAAGCTTCGTTATATCTGGTCCTTTTTTTTATATATATCTGGTCCTTTTATGGAAATATCTTTCTTCGTTTATCTTTGCATTTATGTTAACAAAACTTGACTAAAAAATTCTTAAGTTCTTATGTTTAATGCTAGATTTATAGTCTTATTCTATAGTATTTTTTCTTCAAGTTATGATATATCGCTCTTCATTAAACAATCCTTTGTCAACAACTGGTACTATTACTACTTGTATTTCTTTTTCTTCATACTTTCATTTTTATATTTATATCTACATTTTTGTTTCTTTTTCTCTTCTTTTCTTTGTTTTCTCTACAACTGATCTAAGGCATAATATTCTTTGTAAGTACTCAGCTCCTTTAGTTCTTACTATTCTGAGTAGTTTTTTTGTTGCTTACTTAAGGTAATTCCTTTCGCGCATCCCTACTGCGCACAATTTTTGCATCATCAGTGCGTGCACATGGGCGCGTGCGCGTGCAAAACATATAAGAGATTTCCCTCAAACTAAGCTTGATAACGGAATAAATTCTCCTTTTCTCTCAAATGAGCACAGTGACCCCCGATTTTTTTCAGGTATTTGCCAAGAACAGTCTAATGACGAACATATTTGAAGAGGAAAAAAAGTTTGATAGTAGAGCACAATTTTTTTTTTTGGAAAAAAGTTCCCTACTGGGCGTATTTTGGCCAAGGTGAGGACTTCAAGTTAACCACGGAACTGTCAGACAGACAGACAGACAGACAACCTTTATTTAAGCACGATAAGTTAAAAAGCTGTGCAGCTTGTGGGGTCGTGCGTGAATACTAAAACCTAAAACCTAAGAATAAAATATGTACATAATGAATAACAAATTATAATCAACTATTTAAATTAAAAACTAATACTTAACTGTGTATGTACATCGTTAAAAAACCTTAAATCCCCTAAATATAAATGAAATCTTTACGTCTAAAATTTGTGGTAGTTATATAGAGGTCTCTTTGAAAGTCAACTCTTTAAAAATGTCCATTGAACGGATTTTCTTTTTCAGGTTTTTATAACTTGTGCTTGAAAAATTCTTATCATTAGAAATTAAAATATTAGAAATTAAAATATTCCACAACACAGAAATTAAAATATTCCACAACACAGAGCCTCTAAGTGCAATTAATTCCCGCAACCAAGCAATCAAAAATGGCTAAAATGAAGCAATACTGCTTATGTCAATAAATGACACTTTACTTTCAAGATAAAACTTTGTGTCTTTCAAGTAACCACGACTTAATTTTGTATGAAGGTGATTCGATAACGTACAACCAGTAAAAATATCCCATTTTAAGAACCTGCTGACACGTAAACAAGCACGGTGACCCCATTTTTTTAGTCATTTTTTTAATGTTCGTATCATGAATGTTCATTACGCCAAGATTCAAAAAAGTTTGATAGTAGAACAATTTCAAGGGAATTACCTTAAGTTAAACTTATTTTTTAGTGTATAATATTTTCTGTGCAAAGCAGAATAAATGGTTGTTGTTGTGGTTGTTGTGTTATTTAGGAATTGACTTAGGAGCAAGTTGCCCGGAGCTATTTTAAGTGGGCAATGAAATCAAAATTCAACTCATGATTTGGCATCAAATTCGTCCTTTTACTATTTATTTGTCATTCATTGTTTCATGTTGATTGCACAGTTCATTCAAGAGACAACAAATAAACTTCATCTATTATCACACACACTCGTCCTTTTCATTTCATTCCTAATTGAACATAGGTTGTTTGCTGGTGTCCACCATCTGACCCTATTTTGAGCAGTGCATTTCACTTCTTTACACTTGACCTGTCTCTTCTCCAGCTCTGCCATTCATGTATATCTTCAGGTGTGCTGGGGTCTAGATCTCTTGCGCTTCCCCTCTGTGGCCCTCTTGGCTGGGTATCTGTCTGGTCTCTTCAGTGTATTGCCAATCCAACCCCAATCTCTTTGTCTTATCTCCTGCCCTATTGGTTGCTGCCTTACTTGTCCCCAGAGCTCCTCATTAGAAGTTCATCTAGGCCACCAAATTAGCAGGTTATTTAGTACTGTCATTTTACCCCCCACAGCCACCCTTTTTCACAGATGTGTGCTTGGAAAGATGGGGTTGTTTTCCCATTGCCCTCATCCCAGAACAACAGGGAGTTTTAGCAAACCATGACAGCAACAAGATATTCACCAAACAAAAGGTTTTATGAGCAAAAGAATAGCTATGCACAATGTGTTTTGAATCGTTGTACACTTCTTTGCCATCGTCTGCAAGCAACAACGTGAAATGACTAAGTTCTATGTATTTTGGAGAATGTAAACAGCAATGGAATTGAACACTGTTGTTGCATGTTTATCCTGGGCAAAATTTTTAGACCAATAGGTGTACTGGACAGATTTACAGAGTTGCGACATTCCAAGGTAAAATATAAATTCATTTTGTATGAGGCATCACCCCCGCTGTTGCCCTCATCATTGCTAAAACTCCGTAACGTGTGGAATAGTCTCTTGATCACAGGCTTGATCTGTAATGTACTTTTATGACCAGGTTTAGTTCTCCAGTGATCACAACTACATATGTCACAGCTATGTAAATATTTAGGCAGTTTATTTCTGAACTGAACTATAGCATCCACCATATTATTGTTCTTTCTGTTCTAGATAGCCAATAGACAAAGTAGTAGTCGTAGTGTGTCCTTAACTCGCCACACACAAGGGAACATAGTTGCTGCTGTACCTGATGCACAACTAGGAATTGGTGGACAGCATTGGGCCGAGTTGGTTCTCCAAGCAGTGCCACAGTCACTACAGCCAATGCCAGTTCATTTTATACAGAGCCCAGATTGTCAGGTTTTTACACCATACAAATTACCGGTAAGGAATAAGTCAGTGTTTAAGCTTTTTGTTTTAGAAATGATAGTAACATGTATTGTCATCACAAGTGACACAAAAATATAATTGTACATAACAGTCTGAAAAAGATAATAAATGAATGTTACTATAATACAATATGGTACATTGCTCATCTGCATAGTTACACTACAGATCAATCATCGTCAGTTACATTACATGACAAAATTAATCTACACACTGCACAACTTTATAAAGGAATAATACAGTTGGGGCACAAAGAGGGTCTGTGCTCTAGGGTACAGTTAACGCTTCCCTGTATGACCTATACTGTAATGGGGATCAGATTTTTATACTAAGTTGGAGTCAATTAGAGGCTTTGCTGAGCATTACTAATAATTTGCTGGGCATTACATACTAAGCATTATCTAAGCATACTTTTGGCAGAGAGACCTTTCCAATCTCTAATCTTGTAGTCTGGGAGTCTGGAGATGACTACAACCTCTGTACATTTATGTGTTCTGTTTTTTTTTTCTCCCATCAAGAATTATGCTGAATTATATCCAGAAGGGATTGTAAACTCCAGCATTACTCAAAACCAACCACACATTCCAGATGAACCACCACCTGAGTACACTCCAACAGCAAACCCCTTGCTTTGTGGGTATCCAATGCTTCCAGGCTCTTCTGTTGAAGCCCCTCTTAATTCTCTCCATCTTTCAACTGAGGAGAATACAGATGAAGAAACAGGAGTTTCAGCAGGGACTTTCACAACAGGGAGTTCCTGTGAACAGGACACTTCTGTGGTGTCGGAACATTCCTCAGTAACTCCAGGGCTCTTCAATGTTACATCAGATTATCAAGTATCATCTTCTCCTGTCCTTGAATCATCAGCTTTCCCTATGATATCTTCGATACCAAATACTTTAGCAATCAGCACAGAATTAGCTGTGACAATTTCACCAGGTTTATCTTCAAACACTCCGCAAGTCATTGCATCAGAAGACCCAGATAACACTGCATCCTTGGAATCCCAAAACAACCAAGTGACAAACCTAGAGACTGTTTCAGTGATAACCGAAACCAATGGGTCTGAAATAAGATAGCCAAGTTACATACACAGAGGCTGTGATAACAGAAACAAATGGGTTTTAAAATGAGATACCCAAGTTACACATCCAGAGGCAAAAATCAATGGATCTGAAATAAGATAGCTAAGTGGAATGGCACATTCGGAGGCTGTGTCAGTGAATTAAGGCTTCCAAGTGACACACCCAGAGGCTGTGATGATGATAACAGATGCTAATGAGTCTAAATTAAGGCTGTTAAGAGACACACCCAGGGGCTGTCTGTGATAACAGATGCTAATGAGTCTAACTTAAGGCTGCCAAGTGACACACCCAGAGGCTGTGACTGTGATAACAAAACCCAATGGGTCTGAAATAAAATAGCAAAGTTACACACCCAGAGGCTGTCTGTGATAACAGAAACAAATGGGTCTAAAATAAAATAGCAAAAAATAAACACACCCAGAGGCTGTGTCTGTGATAACAGAAACCAATGGGTCTGAAATAAAATAGCAAAGTTACACACCCAGAGACTGTCTGTGATAACAGAAACAAATGGGTCTGAAATAAGATAGGTAAGTGACATTCGCAGAGGCTGTCTGTGATAACAGAAACCAATGGGTCTGAAATAAGATAGCCAAGTGACATTCGCAGAGGCTGTCTGTGATAACAGAAACCAATGGGTCTGAAATAAGATAGCCAAGTGACACACCCAGAGACTGACTATGATAACAGAAATGAAAGGGTCTGAAATAAGATAGCTAAGTGACACACTCAGAGAACAGAAACCTATAGACCACTTTCATAAATGGCTGCCAATTTAAAATTCTTTTGTATTGATTTAAATTAGCCTTAGTAACCTCGTTTCAGAGTAAAATTTCTTTTGAATTATCAACTTCAAAATGAGGTCAGTAAGGCTAATTTTAATACTGACAAAAGAATTTATAATTGGCCGCCATTTATGAAAGTGGTCTGTGGGTCCAACACCATCATGGCTAAACTGACCAAGCAGTTAAAACGGACCAGACTTACAACACCATCAACTGACAAACACTATTCACTTGACTCTGAAGACAACTTCCATTCATTTTGTCTAAACGTTAGTCACAGTTCTTTTCAGAACTACCCTCACCTGGACGATCACACTATACAAAATATAACTACGGAAAGATCTATCTTCATTAATAATGCATGGCACAAAATGGCAGATGGCCAATAAGGGACCACTTGGGCGACAAGGCAAATAGGAGGGACCAACAAACAAGAAGAAAGAAAATAATGCTCTTTTTTTAAATTATTACAATCAGAGGCTCTGCTTTTAGGCTTGGCTAAATCTATAAATTATCGGCACAAAACTCAAAACTTCCCAAAACTACCTGACTTTAATTCCCTCCAAGTGAAACTTTGCTTCAATATGACAAAAAACAAGCATAGAACCAGTATACAAAAAAATGATTCACCTGGTAACCTGCAGCTGAGCCAGCATCAGTATGGGGAAAACACATACGGATGTCATGTGTGACTTATTGCATTATGTTTCTGGCATGACAAACCTATTCCCATTACAACCATCGATCACTGTACCTCTATCATCACATTACCTGATAACGTCATCATTTATGTTGATTAGGTCACGAAGTCAGATCAAGGTTTTCATACCAGAACTTGCCGATATTATTACTACTTTGGACTGGCTACAGGAGTACATACAACAAGTGATCCTTAGGGCCTGGCCACTGCAGTGCTGATGTCAAGGTTTTATCTGGAATTCAAAAGGGAATAGTACTTGGGGGCCCTCTGCTTCTTACTCGATGTACAGTGGAACCCCGCCTTACGACCACCCAGTTAATACGACCACCTTGTTATTATGGCCACTTTATTCTGGCCTGAAAAAAGCTCAGTCAGTCATTTTTCTACTTAAAGAACCCCTTTAAAGTGCCCATATCGTCAAAATTTTCATTTTCCCATCTGATCTTATATTCCATGCTATGAACTTTGGCGAAAAAAATTTTCGATTTGGATAAAAAGCGATTTTTTTATGAAGTTTTAAAAACCTGAAAATCCTATTTTATTGCGGTCTACCCGTGCCGCTGATCACATCATCGACGTACTCAGATTTGTGACGTAGATTAAGGAACACGTGACTTCAGGATTGACTTATCTCGCTTGTTTTACCTCTGTAAAATTAACTTCGTAGTCTATGTAAAATGCTCCTTTCCAGCATTTGGTATGAGCTACTAAGTTTAATTTACAGAGGTAAAACAAGCGAAATAAGTCAGCCTGAAGTCACGTGTTCCTTAATCTACGTCACAACTCATTCCAAATCAGGGGAAGACTGGTGCGAATGGTGGACCAAAATGGCGGCAAATTTGAACGATTTTAAAACTTCTAAAAAATATTGCATTTTACCCAAATCACATTTTTCCTTCGCAGAAGTTCATTGGGTGAGATATAGAATCAGGTAAGAAAATAAAAATTTTGATGGTATGGGCACTTTAATAAGACCACCCCGTTAATACGACCAGTTTTCCATGGCCCGAAGCTGGTCGTTTTTAGGGGTTCCACTGTACATAATATGGGGAGCAATATACTGTATCACCACATTTAAAACTATTTCCTGCTGAGACACTATTGTATGCAGTAATACACAATAAGGCAGATGGACTTATTGTGCAAAATGAACTTTCATTCCTCTAAGTGCACTTGTCAAGGGGGGATTCTACCTGAAATTCTGTAAAAAAAAATAACTGGAATTTGAATCTCTAAATTGCCCGCTTCGTAACTTACTGTAGGACCTATTGAAGAGATGAAGGAATGAAGCATTGAATCATCTCAACAGGCTGCCAACACTGACGAACCGACGGCCAGACTGTATACTCTACAAATAATTTTAACCAAGAAGCAGAAGTGACTATTCTAGTTCATCACCAGACCTTATTCCACAACGGTTGTGCCCTCCCAGAAGTTTAGTCAAAATACTGATTAGAAAAACTTATCCTCTAACGTAATAGCCCTTTTCACGGTTAATTTTTCTCATTTGCATTACAATAAAATCTAGCATGTATGCGAGGCAATTTCGGGCTATTTGGTAGTTTTAGCCCGAATTTGCCTCGCAACCGTGTTGGATTACATTGTAATGTAAATGAGAAAAATTAACCGTGAAAAGGGCTATTACATCCAAATCATTAAGTCATTACAAGTCAGCTTTGAACAAGACACCATTGACAAACTTCTCTTTTTTTTCTTTTTAGGACTGTGTGCACTAAACTATTTTTTTTACCTTCATTTTGTCTGTTTATTTCCTTATTTTCTTTTATTTTACTTGCAAACTGTTCTTTTAGTTTTTAGTTGAGAATGTACTAGTAGACGTTGTTTAGCTATGTTTATAACACTTATGTCCAGGTTTGACCCTGATTAGATGCACGGCAAATTTTGACATCTAACACGAAGTGTCCCTTTAAGTCTAAGCCTTTGCTACCTATTTCTAACAATAAGGTTAGGGTAAAGGTTTGTGTTATTTTTATCTTAGGGTAAATACAGCTGCTAATCCTTACTTGAGGAGCAGCATTTGGGGGACACTTTGTGACATTAATTGTCTGTATTCCGAGAAACGAGTGATGTTAAAGTTGGGGAGAAGAGCAAGGGGACACTTCGTGACACTTATTGAAATTCGTGTGCATCTAATTAGGCTCAAACCTGGACATATCTCGTTTTATAAAGGCTATGACAGATTAAGAGTCCGAAACAGAAAGTGACAACTGACAAAAAAAAAGACTCCAACTCGCATTTATCTCGTGATTCCAGTTTCAAAGAACGAATGGTACAAAATATAAAGAGTATACTAAATATACTAAATTCTTGTGCATCAGAAAAACGATGATAGGCGTTATGTGCAACACTAGCTACAAGCTTTCAAGCGTGTTTGTAAATAGGAATGTTTCTGTTAAGCTTCGTGGTAATTCCTCTCTAATTTTAACAACCGATGGTGAGCGCTTAATCCAGGGGTTTAACTGTATTGCTTTTTTTGAAACAGTGGGGATGGTTAAGATGCCCCACTCGCAAGCATTTTCTGGAATTTAGGATCTGGGGGGGATTTGAGGTGGTTAAAGATGTACCGTACCCAAATTCGATACAAGTCAATCAGAAGCCATGCTTACTATCCCGGCCCCAGTTGTTCAAAGGCTGGATAATGCTATCCATCGGGTAAATCACTATCCAATGGATAGCGTGGTTTGTTTTGTTAACACTTATCCACTGGATAGCGATTTATCCGGTGGATAACGTTATCCAGCCTTTGAGCAACTGGGGCCGGCCTGATGTCCTCACATGTCAGTAACATGGTAACTGCTTTTGTACGTTTCTTACACATTACACATAATAAATCACTGGTTATTGAAGAAAAAGAGCTCTCGCTGATGCGTGTTTTGTAGCTAAACATGACAAATTAAACTTCAATCATGCTCTTTCGTGTAAAAACGTACATCAAACTCAAACAAATCTAGCTTTAAATGCGTTTAAGACTGATTAATGTTTAATATCATATTAAAAGTTTGGCTGGAAATATGGGAAGACTGCAGAGATAATGGGTAAAGTTATGGTAGTGCTTTCCTGTACCAACCCAAATAATGATATCGATTTTGTTGTCTGAGTTCTCTAAACACCTTGCGTAATTTATTTTCCCACTATAAAATTTCACTTTGTTGAAGAAACACACATAATGTTAGTAGCCTTGTAGCGCTGATGAAAATTACTGCAGACTTCAAAGAGCATGCGCTGTACTATGCAAATTAGCTACTTGTACAAGTCAGATTTTCCTTTCAAAATAGGTTATTTCCGAAATACCTCAGGCTTCTTTTTTGAAGCGAGTCTTGATGCTCATCCTTCATATGCAAAATCAATTTTCATTCACATGAAAATGAGATTCATTTGGGTGTGAATGAAAATTGATTTGCATATGAAGGATGAGCACCAAGACTCGCCTTGAAAAAGAGGCCTGAGGTAATTCGGAAATAGCCTATTAATTAAAAACTTCTGCAAACTCACCAAACCGCTAGAAATAATTAGAAACTATTGGTTGTGATTAAGCATTGTTCTGAGAAACTCACATAAACTTGATAACAGAGCAGAGAGCTTTCTTGCATAAACGTTATTCATAACTCAAAAACTTATGCTTACAATGCGAAATTTGAAGTCCTGTTTTCAACCCTGAAAAATTCACCTTTTCCCATTGCCTCAGAACAAAAAATATGCACCAAAAAGTTGCCAATTCATATGAAGGGAGTTTCGTGTAATTTCTTTAGAAATCTAAGTTAGAGCAAGTGTAAGTAAGTGGAATCTGCTCGTCTCAGTCGACCCTACTCTACCGCATCTAATCTTTTTGCTCAGATTTGCTTGTTTCACTGCCCTGCATTTTGCAGGTATTAGAGCTTTGCACCCCCAAACATTGATGTCAGCTATAACAAGGGGTTGAATGTCAGCCACCTGAATGTTGGGTTTACCTCGGTGTAAAAACCTGTGAAGTTTTTCTTTGTTTTGTAGCTACATGTATTGTTAGGGTTAGGTCTATTATGTTGACTTCCTTGTTTTCTTTGTTTTACATCACTGGTGAGTGTCACAGGTTTTTACACTGAGAATGAGCCTGAATATCTCGAATGCACCTCACTTAAGTTATCTTTGATTATTGGGTATATAATGGTAATTGAACTGAGTGGAGTGCAATTTGGTCTGAAATCATATGCGTGATTTCAAAATCAAACGAGCGCATAGCACGAGTTTGATTTGAAGTCACAAGTATGATTGCAGACCAAAATTGCACGAACCGAAGTTCAATTACCACTTTATTAGATCCATTTTGAAATCACACAATTTAATAACCTAAAAACAAGAAGTACACGATGTTGGTCAGTACCAATATTTGTTGAACAAAGTTGCCAAATTTGCCAAAATATGGCTTTTTTGTCTTTCATTTTCCTGCAATGCAATTGGTTAGTTTAAAAAAGCCTTAAAATCTGATTGGTTGTTTTGTCTTACTGTCCCATTCTCATTGGCTTTGAAAAAGATGCGATTTGGAGCAAAATATGCGATTCGTGTATAAATCGTACTGCTGAGCGCCAATCACATTGCAAGGATAATCAGTGATTTCAAAATGGATTTAATATATCTTTTTATCGATTATCCACCGATAAACCTTGGTTAACTATCAGCCTAACCTGCGATCAGGTGTCCCTTACATTTTTTGTCGCGGCGGGAAGGTACGCCTGATACAATTACTTGACTATTTGTCTGTCGCCCCCTAGTTAAAATATCTGTCAGCGCGAAAGTCGGCGATGCCATCTCCGCATAACCAAGCTGCGATTCTATGAATGCATTCTATTTGTTCATTGAGAATTTTGTGAACAAAACTCTGAAGAGAAGCATTTAAAGCTGACAAAAACTCGCTCTCTTCGCTCGCCTCATCAGACGTCATGATGGAATTCATCAGCACGCGGGATTTTTTTACCGGAAATCACACCGCCACAAAGGTAACCAATCATGGCTCCGTTCTATAAAGTAACTTTTTGTTTCTTGACCAATCAGAGAAAAGTCCAGATTCTGGACTAGCAACAGACAAAAGTCAAGTAATTGTATCAGGCGCACCTTCCCACCGCGACAAAAACTGTTATGGACGCCTGATCGCAGGTTACTATCGGCCTGAGAAGTACATGTAAAGATGTCACTTACCGTGGCTTTTGTTATAAGAAAAACTGAGTCTTGACTAAAGCTAGGCAAATCTGGAGAACTCTTCATGATTGTTTTAATCCGTGCCACAGGTAGTTGTGTTAATTTTCCCGCGCCCCCGTCTGCACTCGCTTTCTCCGCCATATTGAATTTAAAACTGAAACAACGGTACAATTGGTCAGCAGAATTTTATGCGAATAACGGTAGGTGGGAGGTGGTTCATATATGGTACCTTATATTGTACCATTTGAGAACACAAAAGAAATGTAGAAAATACGGGCCGCAGGCGAGTGTTTTCTTCATAATTTCCTCGGGTTTTCTCAAATGTCTGGAGTGTTTTAACACAGTGTATTACACTGCTTAGGCTTCTTCATTTGCCTTATGATAAAGTTTCACGCGCGCAAAACAGTAAAACAAGCTTTTTCTGTTTTATACTCAGATAAAACATGGCTTTTTCGCCAATCAGAGCGGGTGCAGGGTCCTACAGGGATATACAAGTGTACTCAAGAGTACACAAGAGTACACAAAAATATACAATTTGTATAAAGGGGTATACAGGGCAATATGCTGGGGGTATGCAAAGGGTATAAAAGAGGTGGGTTTATCTCGGTACAACATAAGGTACATATATGAAGTACCTACCCAAACAACCATCAGATCAAACATCTAGCAGAGAAAGAGAGAGGGTCTCAGAGATCGGAGAGGTTGGTCGGTCAGAGAAGTGACTCCTGGAGGGTAACTACAATGTGAACAGAGCCATGGAAGGCAATAACGTTGATCTGAGTAATTCACAAAGTAACAAAGCAGCCGCAGATTGTACTACGAAGGTCTTAAAAACTAACATCGAAGAACACAATGCAAGAGCTTTTCTTAGAGAAAGATTCCTTCGCACTGTCTTTGCAACTTACAACAAAGTCGCATGTTTCTCAATGCACGAGAAAACTCATTTGGAGGCGATCTTCCGTGCTACTGATATCGATATGGAAAATTTTCAAGTATCTGCACTCCAAACTCCCATGGGAGTACTCCCTGAGGCTCTGTTGAGGTCATCTGATGTGTTGTTCTTTACAGTCGATTTTGAAACAGAATAGCCATACCAAGGTAAAAACCTCTTCTAATCAGCTTAACTTCATTATGTCTAGTTAACAAGCCATTTCCTGACGCCTTGTAGTCAAATTGGGTAGAAAGAGTTTTTTGAGGAAAAGATTTTCTTGCGAACATCACATGCACTGGAATCATCTGGAGGCTGGAAGTCATTTGAAAGTGGATAGCTATGCTTTTCCATTCCACCAATATATGATTTAAAGATGTGACAGAACAGTGTTTTCAAACAACGTTTCAAACAGCAACATTTGTTCCTGCCATCTGCTGGAGTGAAAACAACTGTATGAAAGGTTTCTAATTTGAGGTTTTCTGCTATCACGTCTCGTTTCTGTGGTGGATAATTGACATTAATTCCATGAGCCTTCGTTGGATACATTGCTGATTAAATATAACAAACCAGGCACATTGCACTGAGCTTGTTGTAATCATTTTGTATTGAATGGAATGGAATGATTTATTAAATTTCTCAGTTGACTGGATAATGTGGACATTTTAGTTTGATCTGAACAGAGTCGTCATGATATTAAATGGTGGGAGGGTTTTTGTTCATTGTTCACTAGTTGAATGAAGTAACTAAGAGAAATAGCAAAGCCAAATAATTCATTTCAATTTATTTTAGAGACTGCATACTATATTTAGGCAGGGTTTGTTCAGTCTTTAATTTTAGTTATGCTTGATTAACAGCCACTGTAGCAGTGGAAATCCAATTTAGGCAGTCTCCTTTAAAAGTTCTTGAAATCCATTATAAGACCTCTAAAACAAATAAACATCCAAAATTGGATATGATCAAGTGAACTTCAAATGACATTTGAAAGGTGTAAAAGGTCATATTTGGAAGCGGTAGAGTCGTTGTAGAAAGACTGAATACTTATTTGGATGGCCAGGGTGTTTTATTACGTGTAATGGGTAAGAAATGTACAAAAGCAGTAACCATGTTACTGATATGTGAGGACATCAGGATAGTAAGCATGGCTTCTGATTGACTAGTATCGAATTTGGGTACTACGGTACATCTTTAACCACCTCAAATCCCTCCCAGATCCTAAATTCCAGAAAATCCTTGCGAGTGGGGCATCTTAACCATCCCCACTGTTTCAAAAAAAGCAATACAGTTGAACCCCTGTATTGAGCGCTCACCACTGGCGGTTAAAATTAGAGAGGAATTACCACGAAGCTTAACAGAAACATTCGTATTTACAAACACGCTTGAAAGCTTGTAGCTAGTTTGTTGCACATAACGCCTATCGTCGTTTTTCTGATGCACAAAAATTTAGTATACTCTTTATATTTTGAACCATTCGGCTAAACGTTCTTTGAAACTGGAATCACGTTGAGTTAAACGTGAGTTTGAGTCTTTTTTTTTTGTCAGTCGTCACTTTCTGTTTCGGACTCTTATCTGTCATAGCCTTTATAAACATAGCTAAACGACGCCTACATTCTCAACTAAAAACTAAAAGAACGGTTTGCAAGTAAAATAAAAAGAAAATAAGGAAGTAAAAAGACAAAATGAAGGTAAAAAAAAATAGTTTAGTGCACGCATTCCCAAAAAGAAAAAAAGAGAACTTTGTCCATGGTGTCTTGTTCAAAGCTGACTTGAAATGACTTAATGATTTGGATGTAATTACGTTAGAGGATAAGTTTTTCTAATCACTATTTCGACTAAACTTCTGGGAGGGCACAACGGTTGTGGAATAAGGTCTGGTGATGAACCAGAATAGAAACTTCTTGAATAGTCACTTCTGCTTCTTGGTTAAGATTATTTGTAGAGTATACACTCGGCCATCGGTTCTTCAGTGTTGGCAGCCTGTTAAGATGATTCAATGCTTCATTCCTTCATCTCTTCAATAGGTCCTACAGTAAGTTACGAAGCGGGCAATTAAAGATTCAAATTCCGGTTATTTTTTTTACAGAATTTCAGGTAGAATCCCCCCTTGACAAGTGCACTTAGAGGAATGAAAGTTCATTTTGCACAATAAGTCCATCTGCCTTATTGTGTATTACTGCATACAATAGTGATAGTGACAGTGTTTCTGCAGGAAATAGTTTTAAATGTGATGATATATTGCTCCCCATATTATGTACATCGATTAAGAAGCAGAGGGCCCCAAGTACTATTCCCTTTTGAATTCCGGATAAGACCTTGACATCAGTACTGCAGTGGCCAGGCCATAAGGATCACTTGTTGTACGTACTCCTGTAGCCAGTCCAAAGTAGTAATAATATCGGCAAGTTCAGGTATGAAAACCTTGATCTGACTTCGTGACCTAATCAACATAAAGGATGACGTTATTGGGTAATGTGATGATAGAGGTACGGTGATCGATGGTTGTAATGGGAATAGGTTTGTCATGCCAGAAACATAACGCAATAAGTCACACAAGACATCCGTACGTGTTTTCCCCATACTGATGCTGGCTCAGTTGCAGGTTACCGGGTGAATCATTTTTTGTATACTGGTTCTATGCTTGTTTTTTGTCATATTGAAGTAAAGTTCCACTTGGAGGGAATTAAAGTCAGGTAGTTTTGCGCTGATAATTTATAGATTTAGCCAAGCCTAAAAGCAGAGCCTCTGATTGTAATAATTTAAAAAAGAGCATTATTTTCTTTCTTCAGTTGTTTGTTGGTCCCTCCCATTTGCCTTGTCGCCCAAGTGGTCCCTTATTGGCCATCTGCCATTTTGTGCTGTGCATTATTAATGAAGATAGATCTTTCCGTAGTTATATTTCGTATAGTGTGATCGTCCAGGTGAGGGTAGTTCTGAAAAGGACTGTTCTAAGTGACTAAGGTTTAGACAAAATGAACGAAAGTTGTCTTCAGAGTCAAGTGAATAGTGTTTGTCAGTTGATGGTGTTGTAAGTCTGGTCCGTTTACACTGCTTGGTCAGTTTAGCCATGATGGTGTGGGACCCATGGGTTTCTGTTCTCTTAGTGTGTCACTTAGCTATCTTATTTCAGACCCTTTCATTTCTGTCATCACAGACACAGCCCCTGGGTGTGTCACTTAGCTATCTTATTTCAGACCCTTTCGTTTCTGTCATCACAGTCAGTCTCTGGGTGTGTCACTTGGCTATCTTATTTCAGACCCATTGGTTTCTGTTATCACAGTAAGTCTCTGGGCGTGTCACTTGGCTATCTTATTTCAGACTCATTGGTTTCTGTTATTACAGACACAGCCTCTGCGAATGTCACTTACCTATCTTATTTCAGACCCTTTTGTTTTTGTAATTACAGACACAGCCTCTGGGAGTGTAACTTGGCTATCTTATTTCAGACCCATTGGTTTCTGTTATACAGACACAGCCTCTGGGTGTGCCCCCCATATTATTTCAAACCCATTGGTTTCTGTTATCACAGTCAGTCTCTGGGTGTGTAACTTTGCTATTTTATTTCAGACCCATTGGGTTTTGTTATCACAGACACAGTCTCTGGGTGTGTATTTTTTTGCCATTTTATTTTCGACCCATTTGTTTCTGTTATCACAGACAGTCTCTGGGTGTGTAACTTTGCTATTTTATTTCAGACCCATTGGGTTTTGTTATCACAGTCACAGCCTCTGGGTGTGTCACTTGGCAGCCTTAAGTTAGACTCCTTTGCATCTGTTATCACAGACACAGCCCCTGGGTGTGTCTCTTAACAGCCTTAATTTAGACTCATTAGCATCTGTTATCACAATCACAGCCTCTGGGTGTGTCACTTGGAAGCCTTAATTCACAGACACAGCCTCCGAGTGTGCCATGCCACTTAGCTATCTTATTTCAGATCCATTGGTTTTTGCCTCTGGATGTGTAACTTGGGTATCTCATTTTAAAACCCACTTGTTTCTGTTATCACAGCCTCTGTGTATGTAACTTGGCTATCTTATTTCAGACCCATTGGTTTCGGTTATCACTGAAACAGTCTCTAGGTTTGTCACTTGGTTGTTTTGGGATTCCAAGGATGCAGTGTTATCTGGGTCTTCTGATGCAATGACTTGCGGAGTGTTTGAAGATAAACCTGGTGAAATTGTCACAGCTAATTCTGTGCTGATTGCTAAAGTATTTGGTATCGAAGATATCATAGGGAAAGCTGATGATTCAAGGACAGGAGAAGATGATACTTGATAATCTGATGTAACATTGAAGAGCCCTGGAGTTACTGAGGAATGTTCCGACACCACAGAAGTGTCCTGTTCACAGGAACTCCCTGTTGTGAAAGTCCCTGCTGAAACTCCTGTTTCTTCATCTGTATTCTCCTCAGTTGAAAGATGGAGAGAATTAAGAGGGGCTTCAACAGAAGAGCCTGGAAGCATTGGATACCCACAAAGCAAGGGGTTTGCTGTTGGAGTGTACTCAGGTGGTGGTTCATCTGGAATGTGTGGTTGGTTTTGAGTAATGCTGGAGTTTACAATCCCTTCTGGATATAATTCAGCATAATTCTTGATGGGAGAAAAAAAAAACAGAACACATAAATGTACAGAGGTTGTAGTCATCTCCAGACTCCCAGACTACAAGATTAGAGATTGGAAAGGTCTCTCTGCCAAAAGTATGCTTAGATAATGCTTAGTATGTAATGCCCAGCAAATTATTAGTAATGCTCAGCAAAGCCTCTAATTGACTCCAACTTAGTATAAAAATCTGATCCCCATTACAGTATAGGTCATACAGGGAAGCGTTAACTGTACCCTAGAGCACAGACCCTCTTTGTGCCCCAACTGTATTATTCCTTTATAAAGTTGTGCAGTGTGTAGATTAATTTTGTCATGTAATGTAACTGACGATGATTGATCTGTAGTGTAACTATGCAGATGAGCAATGTACCATATTGTATTATAGTAACATTCATTTATTATCTTTTTCAGACTGTTATGTACAATTATATTTTTGTGTCACTTGTGATGACAATACATGTTACTATCATTTCTAAAACAAAAAGCTTAAACACTGACTTATTCCTTACCGGTAATTTGTATGGTGTAAAAACCTGACAATCTGGGCTCTGTATAAAATGAACTGGCATTGGCTGTAGTGACTGTGGCACTGCTTGGAGAACCAACTCGGCCCAATGCTGTCCACCAATTCCTAGTTGTGCATCAGGTACAGCAGCAACTATGTTCCCTTGTGTGTGGCGAGTTAAGGACACACTACGACTACTACTTTGTCTATTGGCTATCTAGAACAGAAAGAACAATAATATGGTGGATGCTATAGTTCAGTTCAGAAATAAACTGCCTAAATATTTACATAGCTGTGACATATGTAGTTGTGATCACTGGAGAACTAAACCTGGTCATAAAAGTACATTACAGATCAAGCCTGTGATCAAGAGACTATTCCACACGTTACGGAGTTTTAGCAATGATGAGGGCAACAGCGGGGGTGATGCCTCATACAAAATGAATTTATATTTTACCTTGGAATGTCGCAACTCTGTAAATCTGTCCAGTACACCTATTGGTCTAAAAATTTTGCCCAGGATAAACATGCAACAACAGTGTTCAATTCCATTGCTGTTTACATTCTCCAAAATACATAGAACTTAGTCATTTCACGTTGTTGCTTGCAGACGATGGCAAAGAAGTGTACAACGATTCAAAACACATTGTGCATAGCTATTCTTTTGCTCATAAAACCTTTTGTTTGGTGAATATCTTGTTGCTGTCATGGTTTGCTAAAACTCCCTGTTGTTCTGGGATGAGGGCAATGGGAAAACAACCCCATCTTTCCAAGCACACATCTGTGAAAAAGGGTGGCTGTGGGGGGTAAAATGACAGTACTAAATAACCTGCTAATTTGGTGGCCTAGATGAACTTCTAATGAGGAGCTCTGGGGACAAGTAAGGCAGCAACCAATAGGGCAGGAGATAAGACAAAGAGATTGGGGTTGGATTGGCAATACACTGAAGAGACCAGACAGATACCCAGCCAAGAGGGCCACAGAGGGGAAGCGCAAGAGATCTAGACCCCAGCACACCTGAAGATATACATGAATGGCAGAGCTGGAGAAGAGACAGGTCAAGTGTAAAGAAGTGAAATGCACTGCTCAAAATAGGGTCAGATGGTGGACACCAGCAAACAACCTATGTTCAATTAGGAATGAAATGAAAAGGACGAGTGTGTGTGATAATAGATGAAGTTTATTTGTTGTCTCTTGAATGAACTGTGCAATCAACATGAAACAATGAATGACAAATAAATAGTAAAAGGACGAATTTGATGCCAAATCATGAGTTGAATTTTGATT